>PVMI01046084.1:0-12632 GCA_008528875.1 Aulacorthum solani
AAAATCGACTACCTATAACAAATTTTATTATGTAAATGTATACAAATAGTTGAATACAAAATAAATTGCATAGTCTTTATTCCCCCTGCAGTATTCGCCTAGATGTTTTTTCGATAACAATTACACACAATATGTGTCCAAATGAGCTAAATATTCAAAATAAAATTGTTCAAAGCTTAAAATTCAAGTTAAAATATTAGAAGATCATAATTAGCCAGTCACACTTTTCGGTCCATTTGGTAGAACGCTGGATAAACTGGCAAATAACCCTTGTGAATGCATTACAGTTACTTGGTACTTTTTTACAGTTAAAATTACTTAGATATCTCATAATTTCAAAAAATTACTGTATTCGTTATTATTAATGAAACGGTTACATAATTGTATGATACCCACCACCACCATGTAACGATGCAGTTTCCCTGAACGCAAGCGTCCGAGATCGTCAGCATAGACGCATCGATCGATTTTGACATTTCGCCACGCGTTTTGTGCCTACGGTACAATAATAAACCGGGCTACGTGGATTTCAACGGGTCTCTAGAATAATCATTTATCATTATTATAGTGTGCGATGGCCGATCGATCGTGTTAGGCCCATCACAGGATTTATATTTAAACGCCAGCGGTCCCCGGTGCCCGGTATACGGTCGAGTATTTATTTATATAATATACAATTATATATGTATATATATATGGGTAGGTGCAGTATATATATATACCTCGATTTATCATCGCTCGTTCGCAGTTTATTGTTTCCGATCCAATTATATCAGACATTCATAGTTCATACAGTTATAGCAGTTGGCGGATGGCTTGACGTGTTACACACCTGTATAGTATTTTATGTACCACCTCGTTATTATACACACACTGCAAAGCCACATAAGAAAATTAAAGATTATTTTGTATCCCGGCGATCATACATATCAGTTGTATTCGTTTCTTATCTGTTTATTATTTTAGTAGTGGGAGTATGGCATTATAGCAGCTCAGATTCTACGTGGTAGATGCGGTCACCCAACGGTATCTATTTCAGGTGTACCTACAGGCTAATATAAGGGTACAACTGTACCTACCACGTGTACAGTTTAATACTTATAAGTTATAAACCAGTGCACATTATACAAACGAGTGTATAGGATTGCAGTATATAAGTATTATAATATAATCCGTGTCTGGTACTGAGAAAAAGGGATTTAATTAATTAGGGTTGCTATTTTTTTTTATTTTTTTTTTATTCGCACCGTTCGTAAGGTCGAAACCGCATTCAATTCTCGGATGATGCTTATACACTCTATCAATCCGGATGAATGGAAAGCGAAAATTCTTCCGGCGCTAGAATTGAAAAGAAATATATTTTAATAATAATATACACGAGGGGAAGAGAAATAATAATAACCCACGGTGCCCCTAGAATTCTGTGCACACAACTACGTATAATATAATGGTGGGCACACTCCGCTATACATACATAATGCGTCGGCATCGCCACCGCCTCCAGCACCTCTACCACCCCACCACCAAAGCCTCTATCACCTTTTGCGCGAAAATAATGACGGCTGAGGGGTAGACGGGGTATAGAAAACCCGCCCCGCGCTCCGTCCGCGTTCGGCCGAATACATCATGCACATAAATCATTTCGGCGTCGAGGGTCCAAGGGCACTCGAGAGCGAGAGATAGGAACCCCGCGAGAGTGGTGTGTGGGTCGACGGGTGAGGCTTGCAGGTTCGCACACATACATGCAAAACCCGGCGCCGCGACCAAAATGAATAAGAGAGTACTTATGTATTATATTTATTTTTCTCCGTTTTGCTTTTTCCTACTCATAGCGGTTACGTCACGTGGACTTATCCATGCCTACTCGTATGTCGTGTATTACAATGTACATAATATTGTACATCTATGCGTACTCGCTTTCTATTACTTACTTAGACTTATCTGACTATAGCTAATGCTCGTTGCCCGTCTGCTTACCTGCCGTCCGCTAAAGTTTAATAATTACAAATCCTCGAGAATTACACGACAAAGCCCACCCCTTTGGAAAGTTTCTAGAAAACTACTTTTACGACACGGTAATTACCTGCGAGCAATGTTATACTCTACTATACCCCGACAGTTATTATCGCGACACACACTACTGCAGATGTGTTGTAGGTATAATGCCTACTAATACGTTTTCGTCGTCGTCTACCAGTTTGGAGCACTCAACCGTCTTCATACAACGATATTAATAAACAATAATTATTAAAATAATATTATTTTTAATTATTATTACTTTAAGGTATTATTATTGTTATAATCATACACCACCGGGCGTTAGGAATACAACAAAACCTACTTGAAGGACGCTGCGGTTTTGCTTAGGTTTTGTTCGTAATCCGTCGTTGATTCTTCTCTAATCAAAAGAAATTCATATAATGTAAAAGATCATGAGGTTATCGATTTTAGGGTATTCAATTTCTAGATTAATATTAGGTATATATTTTTATTGTAACGGCAAGGAAAAGATTGCATGATAAAAGTTTAATTTTGGACTCGATATCGTTAGCCCGGATTTATGTCGTTCAGTAGCACCAGAATTTCTTTCAGAGAGGGAGTCCCATCACTATAAATCTATTATCATAAAAAAATTAGGTGTAGAAATCAGTACTCTAACTTAACAACCCTCACATTAATAAAAAAAAAAATAAAAATTTTGATTTTCAATGAGGAGGGGCGTCCGAACTATATATTGTTGGCAGCGCATAATGTATAAATAACCATGTATGACGGCAAAATGAAACAAAAGTAATAAATAATTATAATATAATAAAAATCGTAAAGCTTTAATGTCCATTTTTATTCAAAACGACATTTTATACGTTTTAACAACCGTTACGGTAACCAGGTATGACTTAGCATCCAGCACCACTGGAACGTCCAAACCTATGCTCATATTATAACCACAGTTATGGCATGTTCCCTCCAATTGTATTGATGTAATATAAATAGTATGGTATAGGAATATGGTGCAGCGACAGTAAACGTAATAATATTTATGATGGATCGGAATGGATGACCTTCGATCTCTCTTGCGGGTGCTCTTTGTATTATAATATTATATTAGCATTCGCGGGATGAAAACTTTTTTCTTAAATGTTTTTTTTTTCCAATACTATTCTTTAATTTCACCCAACTGTCTTTAAAATCGATCGGATAATTGATAGTGCTTTAACAAATATGACAATATTACATATTATCATACTTTGGCGAAACGTACATGTCATTTTGAATGCCTATTTATTACGCCTTAAAAATCATCATCATTTCCAGAAATCGATCAAAATAATATTATGCAGTGTATTCTCCGAATAATAATACATTTTTGCTCTCGTAGAGTGTACACGACATCTTCAAGATAATGATAGAGATGAAAACTTTGATTCGTCTTTTTGACTTAGAGCGTAGTTGTTGAAAAATTCTTTCCATCGACGTTGGTTTTATCATCTTGTTTCATTAATACCACTCGTCATTGATAAAGGTACCTAATCATTGACCTGTAACGATCCGATTATAATATATAGACGTATACAACCTTTGTCCACCATTTGGTATATACTTTATTTTCGTACCTGGTAAAAAAATAATAATGAAAGGCTTAACTTTTCACTTCATTTAAATTTCGCATGTACGCAAATACTGAAATACCTCGAGCGCGCCTCATCCGTATCAAAACAACGATGACCATCGAGCGTGTACTGCACACATAATAAATATTAATAATGATGGCAATAAAAATAACTAGTAGTACAGCATACAGTAGTAATACAGATATTTTGTCAGTCTAGTTTGATCTAAATTTATAATATAATGGTTAATTTTATTGTTAATAATAATTTATGTTTATTTAAATCGTTTGATATTTTTACACAAAGTATGTTTCGGAAAATAGTTTTTTCTCTTTATATTTCCATGTTATGCAGAATATACTTCATTTTCATGTAAGTATGCAATAAGTCTGTTTGTCGGAAAATTCGTTGCCAAATATTATTTTGAACCTTTGTATTTCAGCTAAATAATATATAATTTATAATTTTTATTCACTATATTATCATTTCATCCATTTTAAATTTAAATTTTAATAAATATTACATACGGCGGCTTAAGTATATGCAAACAATACAATATCTCTTCCTGCGTCGAATAATAAAACATTGTATAGTAATGTAAAACTGTTAACAGAGTACTTGAATAAATAATTTTACTATACTAAATTAAATGGCATAATATTTCGTTTTGGAGTTTTTACTATCTTCACTAATTCTTCCGGACGAAATTATTACATCTAAATGTATGACAAATAATAATATTATAATATATTTATATCAAGTTATGATACATAAATCACATAATCGTTGTATGTTGAGTCATCATTGTCCAAGTAACACATATTTCTAATATTTAGGTACATATAATTTTTGTATATAAATATAAATAATATATGTATTTACTGCAGGACTGAATCCACAGTTATAATATTAGAGCGAACTGCAGTCACCACTATTATATTATATTCTAAGTGCATTTTTGAAAATCTTGGCACCGAAATAAAATGTGTTCCGATACTGATAACCGGGTGAATTGCGACAGTTGGACAGAGTTCAATGGAAACTCGCCCCTGCAGAGAACTGTATACGGTGGCGGTGCGTGATGATGTCTAAAGGGCTCGTGTATTATGTTGGCCCATCAAGATTCTGTCGTCTAAAAACTCTTTCAAAACTTTTAAAAGGTTTAACTCTTCTTATTCCCGCCTCTTCAGTCACCCCCGCCATCACAAAAGCGCGCGGGTGATATTAATAATTTATTATATATACGTCGGATCAAGCTCAAAACAATGCGACCGGGTGGCAGCTCGCGTCGTTTTAATTAGATTTCTGAACAGTGATGGACGGTGGGGAGAAAAACCACCATTATATTATTATTACTATTATTATATTCAAATCCGGTTGATTCGGTGATAATTATATTTTGTATTGTTGTCAAAAACGTCGTTTTTCTTACAACTCATTGTATTCCTACTCACTTTAATAGAGTCTGTGATATATTATAAGTATTATTATGTAACTGTGTGGCGTTGTGTGTCCGTTGCGTTGTAGGTCCGATTAAACGTGTACTGAGTGCGAGCGCACGTAGAACAATTCTAACATAATTATCGCAGAATTATTCAAGTCACGAACAAAATGACTAAACTAGTGAAAATCTTAAAACGGCTATATGGCGCAGATGAATTATCATTTATTATAATTGTAAAACCTCGCAAATAACAATTCTGAGCCACAATGCCGCAAGAGTTTCAATCTATCCGACTGGGACTAGTCAATAACTGTTTAAAGATATAACAACTCTTTAAAAGTAAATACTATAAGACGGAAAAATAATATTTTCTTCCAGAGCTTAAGTACTTATATAGGTGTACTATTATTCTAATATATAGTATCGATTTGTTAAATATTAATTTCAATATATTTTTTTTTTTTTTTGCTTACAAAGTCTTGATTTCATATAATATAACTCGGAGAAATAAAAATCAGTAGTATATAATATTATACATACCATCAGAGGTACTTGTGAATAAATAAATGAAAAAAATGATTGAACTTCTGAGGAGCTGCTCGCAGTAGTAGTTGGAATTTTATAGTGTACATATAGAATAATATATTTCATAATATAAAACTTATTATTGTGGATTATATGAATTCGGTGTTCAAAGTAATTTTGCATTTTACAGTTCATTATAAGTCCATAGAATTTTTCATATATTTTATTATAGTGGTTTAGTGGATACTTTATCGACTTTCCAAAAGGTATTCCACAATGCATTACAATTGTACGCAACATAAACGTATGTGAATAATATATAATATAATATACAACACAGCATTTTATACTGTGCATAAATTACGTTGCAAAATAAATCGTCACAAGTAATAGCAGTGGAAAAAATAATATATTGTTCTACAAATTAAAACAAACGAACAGAAAATAATTTGCACATAGTAAATTTACCATACGATTCCCGTGGGCATATAGGTAATGCAGAAACATAAATTATTTTTCGATTCGGTATATAAATGGGGGGAGGTATTGTTTTCCTATTATAATAATTTATTTCACCTATCGATTTACGCTCATGTTATTATTTAAGAATACGTTCGATAAAACCAATATATATATATAGGTACATCGCAAGCCCTGTACCTATGTATAATACACAATACACATGTATATAGAACCCAGAGTTTAAATTAAAACAAAAAATAATAATAATATCTAAATATGGTAAAAATGTTGCAAAAATATTTAAATTAGTACTCTGATTAGGTATTGTTATATTATAATATTATAATCAAGCTGTTTTTGTTGAAGTACGATTTTTATGTATATCTTAACTATAAACTGAAACTTATTTCTCACCTTCCATAATGTATAAAATAAAAAAAAGTTAATAATAAGCTATTTAGAAAAAAAATTGCACTTGTAATGCAGAGAATATTATGTTTTACTTCCTCTTAAAATATTTATTATGAGTATCAGGGATAAATTTTGCGTCTACGCTGGTTGTTGAATTTATTATAAATTATATGTTTCCGGATTCAATTTTTATTCACGGAGAAAAAAGTTTGATAAAACTAAACTATTTTACTTTTTTATAAGCCTGTCAAATCCTTTGAAAACTTAAAGGGTAACCTAGACATTTTTTTGAAAACATTAAGGGCATTTTAATGTTTTAGCGGTTGTATACCTAGTACCTACAATCTAAAAATTATAATGTCGACATACCAACGATACATATTCGTATATTATGAATTTGAACTGTTATAAATGATGATAGTTTGTTAACGGTTAAACAACATATAATAATACTTATATAATCTCAAAATACAAACGTGCATTGTTCACATTTTCAGTGTGAAATATTGTGTGTCGAATTGTAAGGTGGGTTAAGTAGAATTATATACCTATCAGTATTTTAAAAAATACTCTCGCATGTACGTAGCTTTTAGCGCATCGTTATAAGCCCAAAAGTCAGCTATTATTGACAGTTCACATTAAATTGCATGTCGTATTTCCGTGCTAGTTTTCCATCCGACCCGTCGCCGGTCCATTTGTTAAAGGTCCGAGCACAATGCGAGGATTCGAAACGAGATTTGTGCTCACAGCCTCCCCGGAGTGGCAACTGGAATTTTTCGTTTTACGTTCCATAGAAAAATGGTTTCAGCACACAAGTCACGATCTATAGATTCTTATTTTTCTACCCCAGCCGTCTCGTCTCCGACAAAAACAACAATAACTAACGTTTGCCGGCAGACCTCTCAAGCCTTATATTAAAGTCGGTTTGTAAAGGGAAACTAATAACTGTATATGTGTGCGTATATATAAATTAGAAAAATATAAAAGTTTATTATCGTACACATTGACGAATTCGCTAAAATAACAAATAATAATGATAATAAATATAATAAGAGTATGTGATTGTAAAATACTAAAAACCATAGAATCTTGATAAAATATAGTGAGATTCGTATATGATTAATAATCTATATACCATATTTTGCACACATTGCGCAGGTATATTATACTATTATTATTAAACCAACAACGGAAACATAACATTATTATATTATTGTGATATTCCAAATTAATATTTTTCAATTCCCAACAACGTGATGATGACTAATTGTGAAATCCAATTATTAGCAGATGCACCCCATACTCGTTATTACGGACAGTTCCGTGCAGGGAAAAACGGATAAGCGTCAGTTTACTGTAATTGAAATCGAAGTTATGTTCTAAACTTTATCAGTGGATATACCTGTATATGCACACAAACACACCGTACACAACTTAAATAATAATGATATTATATACGTGTAATAAACGAGGAATGCGATTGATGCGAGCTCCGTTTACACATAGGTAATAGGTGATATATCTACTTATAATTAATATATCATATTATTATATATTACAAAATATATTGCAGTAGATTATTTAGTTATTAAACTGACATAACTTTTTAGGTGCACATCATTATTATTAATCTCGCAGTATTTGCCAAGCTACCGTATCATGTATAACTTTCTTAAATATTTTTATATCTAGTATCGCATACGATGATATATCGTGATAGACAAAGTTAAATAGCATAATAATTTGTCAGCATACACTGTACATAACAACTAACAGGTTGTACTACAGTGTACTTCTGTCGCGGTTTGGGTATAGGTCCGGCGGGTGTGTTATACCGGCGTGAGATCATTTGCGTGACGACTGACGAACAAGCACGCACTACAAAATTAAACGTGTGACATAACACTTATTACAATATGTATAATGTATGTGATACGATTGAATAAAGCAAACGAATGGAACGAGATTCGCAGTCACGATGATGGTAAAAATAAAAATAATAATAATAATAAATAAAATAATTGTCTCCAACAATAACTCAGGTATTTTAAAGTCGACGGAGCTGGTGCATGCCAGACGATCGATGGCGTAAAATTCGGGCATTTGATATGAAAAATACTAATAATAATACAAAAACACGGTATCGTATAATACCTTACGTTTACATCCACATAAAATATAATAATGGAAAAGCTTGTATGAGCGGTCTGCACGTGTATTGGCGCGCGGCAGTGCGTTCAAAGGGTCAAAAGGTCCTCCGAACCCACAACAACAATGACGGGAAGTCACCGCCGCCGCGTACGAGTACTATGCCGTTGTAGTATAACACGTTTTAACAACCGTAATTTCTAGACCGTAAACTTTTTGATCTATTGCGTTTTTCTTTTTTTTTTCGTACGCGGGGGAATTTTTATTTATAATAATATTTTGTCGTCGGTGATACACGTCATCGACATTGAGCTATCGCCGCGCCGCCGCAGTACTCGAACGTCCGCGTTTGGACCCCGTCCAGACTTACGCGCACTCAATGGATTGTCTTTCATTATTAGTGACATGTTGGCTTTTTCTACTCGTTTTCTCTCTATTTCTTTTCTTATGCTCTTTTTTTTCTTTTTTAACGAAACCGTGGAAAATAAACTAGCGTCTACTTACGGTATGCACGCAGCGCACGGTCGCAGGTGGAAACGAAAATGTATAGTATGACGCTGGTTCCTATAATAATATTATGATACACGTGAGCTAAGATTGTAAATCTAAAATAAATACAAAAATATTAGTATTGTTATTCATTGCTTGCTGTACGTCTTGTTTTTGAGTTGAAAAATGAAAAATTCATTCAAAACAAAATATAATATTATAAATGCAAATAATAATATTGAAGAGTTTGGTGTGCTGCAGACGGTGCAGTTGTATAAATATTTAATACTTAGTATTAACTGTACTTAAACCGAGACAATAGTCACATTATACCAACAATACCATATCATTGAATGTCTAGTTTTAAAATATTACGATTTGAATAAGTTAATCAGCTAAAAAATATAATATAGTATAGTAATGGATATTACAATTACATTTGAAAATACAATGAAATTATTTTATTAGTTGGCGTTTCATCATCTATAATTAAGTCTTAACCATACATTACAGAGTACTTTAATATTAATATTTTATAGTTAATAATTTTTAATCGTATTACAAATTGTTTAATGAACAATGTATATTAAAATATTGTATAATATCGGTCATTCGTATCGACATCTAATAAAATCATTTATAAATTTCACAGTGTGGCTTATTCAAACAAGCCCATCAGTCCGAGTTCCTGACCTATGGTTAAGTATTATAAGAAGTTTTAACTATAACTACTATACTACGATGTTCAGACTTATATATAACGGGTATAAAATTGCGGCCACTCGTCGTCGGCTGATATCCATAAAGTAGGTACACTGAAATAAAGCCGTGCACTCTGTGCACTTCTCGAACATAGTTTTAAGTAATAACCTCGGCGGGCCCATTATAATATATTATATATAATGTTATTAAAGACTCCCACGTGTGACCGCAGGGAATGATGTTGATGCTGGTTATGATGGATCACAGAGTTGGAAACTTTTACGGAATTTTAAGTGGCACACCTGCAAAATTTCAAATTACCATCAAAATTTACCACCAGCTACCAGCTTAGTTTTTAATCTTATTATGTACAATATAATAGCTGTATGTGGGGTAGGTCTTTTTCCGCCGATCGAAAGAGAATCCGAAGAGTATTAATCACCCCAAGTTTGGGTGAGGTGTGCAAGTATTTGACTGTCGCACTCGACGAACAAAGTTTCACCCCTTACGGTCATACACCCTGGAAGGGTCGCTACTACTTACTAATATATATATATATACTGTACATAAGCTCCCTCCACAATTATATTACCCCAACCACCTCTAGTTGTCATTGTAATTCGTAAAATTAAAACGTTTTCCCTCCTCATTTTTCATGTCCAATTCGGGCGAGGGTGAAGTGCTGATCAGTGGCGGCGGCGTCGCAAGGACTGTATACATAGCTACTAAAGCCATAGAGCTTGGTCACTATATACGAATGTGCAGTAATACAGCATTATAGTTGTCTCGTCAATGATGATCTATAATCATATATTTATAAATAATAATAAATGATAGATGGTTATAGAAAAAGTGGTTTGAATGATATTGTGAGCTATCCGACTGCTGCGGAAGTATCGGAAATTAAATTCGCATAAAAAGCATAAAGTTATACACTCACTGAACTCGTTGGTATTTATTATTATTAATATTGCTACCAACAATACAATGAGTAATGATGTCGGTCGGTCTTCGGTGGATTTATTTTATTTTTATGCGGTTCCTTCAGTTGCCTTATTTGTTTACCCCCGACGATTTTTCAACGTCCACTCGCAGTTTGGCACGAACGATGGCCAACTCTATCCCACCTCCGCTTTGTCCGACTCATCTCTGCATTTCGTAGAAATATTATTGAAAAATTACAAAACATCACTCAAGGCTCAAATTCGGTGGCGTCTGTAGAGGTGGTGGTATAGCAATGGCGGCAGTCTAGCCAAACTCGAATATAATAACACTCGGACAAGACGTGTATTATACATAATATTATTATTATTTATCATATACAAAGCGTTCGTAACAAACATGATGAATAATGTACACGATAATCGACCGCCGACAACATTATTTATACATATAAATTTAATTTTTCGAATAATTTAAACCCGAAACGTGCAGAGTTTCTCGCTGGTTAATGTTTTACTAAACGTTTGATATTTTGTTACGCATACCTAACCAATATATTATCTTGTTAGGATAATATTCTACTGTAATAGCTCATCCATCTAGACTTATCCGTGTAATGTTTCACGCTAGCATTATTAATAATTATAAATTACCAAATTAATCTCGAGTGGCGCCACCGAGGTTCATAAATCATGAGTGTCCGAACTATGCACATTATTTTGATCTCAAAAGTTATTATATCGCTTCCATCAGTTCCATAATCTTTATTTGCTAATCAAATCACGAGTTTACTATGTTATAGTATCCAAGTATATGCTACAAAAACTGCAACTACTACTGCATTATGACTTGGTCGTAGTGTTATTATTGCTATATTTAGAAGATAACTTGTTAAGATAAAATATCTGCAAACTCAACGCGGAATGCCACGTAGTTTGTCGAGTCGCAATTTAATTAATAAGGGGTAGACGGGTGGCACTCGTTATTTCGCTACGACGTTTGGTCTTTAGATATATTGCAATAATATAGCCACATAGGTATAAGTGCATTAATGATACTGTCCGATCGAGTTATTATGAAATCATAAAACGTTCGCTACACGTTGTACGCTGTACGCCGTAAACGTCGAATTAAAAGCCGTAAAAGTGTGAGCACGCCCGCGCAAACGCGTTAAACAAGAGCGGTATCGTCGTTGGTGAAATTCAAATACATAAATAAAATAACGAGAAACGATTTGTCGTCGAATATATACTATATTGTTTAGCTAGCTCCCCTCGCCATCCGTCAGATAGCTGGACTTAAAGTCTCGTTTACGTCTTCGGCTTTGGTATTTTAATCCCGTTAAAATAAATTTCTAGAAAACCAGCTACGATACTATTCAAAATGGGTTTCGGAACGGCAGTGGCAGCAGCCGGTCGGAGAGTGAAAAAAAAGATAATATAAAATAATAATAATATGGTCGTAAAAAAAGAGAAAAATAAACAGCTATTCCACTCCATCTCTCTCTCTCTCCCTCCCTCTCTCTCGCCTTTCTTTAGAGTCAGCCGTAGTCGTCCATAAGTGATTGGTTTTGAAATCGTATAATATACCGCGAGGATAATGTGAACAGGGGATTTATGACGCTCTGCAACTCGATCATATTAGCATAATGTTATTATTATTATTATTATTATTAAATTATATGATATAGGCACTGTATGAGTTTTCAAAGCTTGTGGAATAGCAGCTGCAGTTGCACGCGGCATATCATCGGAAGACGACTTATGCGCGATTAATGCAGCAATAATAGTATACTATTTTATTGCATAATAACAATTATAATATTATTGATCAAAGTATATCAAATAGTAATACGTATTGATAAAAAGATTCCGTGTCACTGCCGCAAGTGTTTTACA
>PVMI01046110.1:0-12729 GCA_008528875.1 Aulacorthum solani
AAAAAATAATTTTAAAATTGTTGGTTGATAGCATTTATCTCTAACAAATTTTCGTTTAATAGATTCACATAGAAATTTGAATCAACAATAGATGGAAATAAAGGTAATATTGTCGATCAATATGTCATACAAATTCTGTCTCAGATATGAAAAAGCTTTATTTACGAATTCCAATTCGATTTATTTTATTTTAAAACCAAAGTTTTAATATCAGAACAATATAGCATTGAAATTGCGAATAGTGATGATACAAAGTTAAAAAATAAACAAACCTATTAACTTTAGTTAATAGAGATACGTTATAAATTATTAAACATTTTATTTACTTCATACAAAATATATTTCAAAGAGTGGGAGAAATTATGTTATCTGATAACTGTTATCATAATCAAAACAAACGATTGTTGATAATCATTTTCAATAAACGATCATCGTTTGTCAACCTGGATGCGGCTGCTGGGTGCTGGCTAAAACTGTGGAACTATTATTGAATTATTTTATGCTCGAACTTAACGCCCGTTAAAAATATCTATTCATTCAGTTCGTATTAATATGTCAACTACGTCCAAAATAGTATTTGGACTATCTTGTTTCACGTCGGTGGGTATCATTGGGTTTGTTCACTACCAACAACAAGACGATTTGAATAAGTTGCACGAAGGTGTCGTAAAGGACATTGAACGACAAGAAAATAAACGCCGGGAGTTAGGGATTAACGATATTTTAGTGGCCAACAATCTTCAGGATGGGGAAAAAATCGCATAAAAAGGAACACAAGAAATCAACCCACAAAAAAAAAAAACATGTAAGTAATATTGTGATAACATTTAGAAGATTTGATTCGTCAAATAGCGTTTGATCTTATTAATATGCTTTTTACTATTTAGAGATCTTCGTCATCCAGTAGTTCAACATCAAATGATGATCAATGGGTTGAGAAACACCAGAAAGATAAATCGTCTACTTCCACATCATTTGCTGCACCGAAAGAGGAACCTGATAATTGGATGGATTTTGTGTGCAATACATCTTCAGAAATTGAAAAAAAAATCAGCACAAAAAGCAAAGAGCTAGAAGAAGCCAAAGCTAGAATTCTTAAGGTATATTAGAATTTTCACTATTTATATTTGTTATTGTATCAAGGTACCTATATTTATTTTATTAATATTATTTTTAGCCGGGTCAATCAGAACGAGAACTAAATCCATACTGGAAAAATGGAGGAACTGGTCTTCCACCGCCAAAACCATTAAGTGGCCATAAAGGTTTCCTCAAGCCTAAAGTAGACGATGATGATGATCATTATCACTATAAAAGCCACCAGCATACTAATTATTCAAAACCTTCTTATGGTCGCCAATCTTGGAAAAAACACGACCGCAGAGATAATGTAAATGATAATAAATATACTTCTACAAAACGAGATAATGAAGAGAGATATAAACGACCTAGAGAATTTGATGAAAGAAAAGAAGAAAGCGATAAGCACCATAGAGAATTTGATGAAAGAAAAGATGAAAGAGATAAACACCATAGAGAATTTAATGAGAGAAAAGAAGAAAGAGATAAACGCCATAGAGATTATGATGATGAAAGAAATAGGCAACATAAAGAATATAATAATGAGAGTAAAGGAGAAAGAGATAAACGCTACAGAGATTATGATGATGAAAGAAATAGGCAACATAAAGAATATAATAATGAGAGTAAAGGAGAAAGAGATAAACGCTACAGAGAACACGAAGATGAAAAAAAGAGTACCAAAGATAAATATTCTAGAGAATATGACCTTAAAAAAGATAGAAAAAGTAAACACGACAAAGACTCTGACAACGAAGAAAGATACACATCAGATGATGAAAAATATGAAGAAAAGACATTGTCAAAAAAATATTCAGATAATAATGACAAAACAAAAGAACACAAAGAAAGTGTTGAAACGCCTTTAACTGAGTCTGAATTAAATGCACTAGCTGCAAAACAAATAAAAGCAGAAATAATGGGAAATAAAGTAAGCAAAGTACTTTCTAAAAATTGAAAACAATTCTTCTTTTTAGATTTTTAATGTACTGAATAAATTATAGGTTCATAATAATCAAAGATTTGTTTTCTGAGTATATACACATTTAATATGTTATAATATTTCGCACAATATATGATACACTTTAAACAATTAGTTATAATTTTTATTTATAGAAATTGGCTGAAGAACTTAAGCAAAAATTGGAATTAGCACGAGAATATACTTCAAAACAGAATTACACCACAAACAAAACAAAACAAAAAGATGATTTTGTATTATTAACTAGGACTTCGTCTAAAGGTTACAGTTATCCTGTTAAGCAAGCACAAGTTGAGAAAAATGATGGTAAGAAGAAAAAACGAGAAAAAGTATTGACACATGAAGATGGTAAAAGAGTTAGATACTTTGACGATGATGATAAATATTCATTGAAATCTATGGTGAGTTTTTAATAAAATGGAAAACTGTAAAACAAAAACTTTAATCCCATAAAATTTGTCTGTACTTATAAATTTTATTTTATGCTATTTTAGTTTGAAAAAGAAATTACTACTACAGCAGAAGACAGTAATATGGAGTTTGTAAATCTATCGAGGAAGGTTAATATTTTATCATTTATATTGTAATAACTAAAATAAAATGATTGAAAAATTAATAAAATAATTTGACATTTAATGATTTCATATATAATTATAATTTTTAGGTTAATGCTAGAGATGATGAAGATGATGTATTTGTAGATCGTGCATCAGAAAAACGGTCTGCCAAGGCATCTGAGAGGGAAATTAAACGAGCTATTGGCGAGCATAAACGCACAGAAAAAATTTTAAACTCTTGTCGTTACTGCTTTGATAGTGAAGAAATGTTAAAACACTTATTTATTGCAAAAGGAGAAAAGGTATGTTTACAACATTTTTATGCTGAACATTGATTTTTAATTTATATATTAATATTCAATAGTGTTATCTATGCTTGCCATCTTACAAATCCTTGACAGAAGGGCACTGTTTAATTGTACCAATATACCACTATGCGTGTGCAACTGATATCGACGAAGATGTTTGGACTGAAATGCAGGTATAGCAGAATAATAATTTACCATTGTATTTAATGAAATGCAAAATTATTCTCTAATAATAAATAATAATGATATATTTATATTAGGTTTTTCGAAAAGTATTGACTACCATGTTTAAAGATCAAGATGAAGATGTAATATTTTTTGAAAGTGCAATGCGACTAAACAATATGCCTCATATGGCATGGAACTGTGTGCCTGTGCCAATTGAAATTGGCGACACTGCTCCAATATATTTTAAGAAGGCCATCTTAGAATGTGAGACAGAATGGGCTATTAATGTAAAAGTTGTGGACTTGAGTACCAAAGATGTACGTAGAGCTGTTCCCAAAAGCTTACCCTATTTTGCTGTTGATTTTGGAATGCAAGGTGGATATGCTCATGTCATTGAAGATGAAAAAGTTTTCCCGAACAACTTTGCTGAGGTAAGCTAATTAAATTGAGGAACAGAATAAGTACCAAGAATTAAAATATCTAGAAAAAAGTTCAATGTTCATAACACTTAAAATTCTAAATATTTTTTAAAAAATAACTTAAATACATAAAAAACCTTGAGATGCTAAGCTTATGCATATTTTTTATCGAAAAAAAAATTGAATTTAAATTATCGAAGGCTATTGCTGAATGAATCAAGTTAAAAGGTAGATATACATATGGAAATAAAAAAAATTGTGTGCACACAAATGTATTAATTAGGCATACCTAGGTATGTGTATTTAAATTAATATTATTAGCTGTACTTATTACTATTTATTACTTAGTCAACTTTTATTACCTAGAAAATATCTAAGTTTTAGATTTTGTGTGAAGCTAAAAATGCTTTCTCAAAACGTTACTTCCAGATTTTTTTTTGTTTTAGTTATACTATTAACCAAATTACTATATTTTGAATGGATTTAGTTTATTTTATATAATTTGAGATTGAAGTTTTACTAAATCTTTACAGGAAATTATTGGTGGAATGATGGATTTAGATCACAATGCATGGCGAAAAAGGCAAAAAGAACCAATTGAAGAACAGTTGCAGAAAACTACAAAATTTCTAGAAATATGGAAAGATTATAATTTTACCAAAACTTGATATTTGTATTAAATTCATGAAAATAGATTTTAATGTAGTCTTAATAATTGAAAACAAATAATATTTTTTTTTCTTAATTTTTTTTTTTTACCGTAAAGTAAGTACAAAGAAAATAATGTGGTGTTACGAGTTATTTTTATATTTAATTATTTATTTACATAAATAATTTGAAAAAAAAATTCCAAACATTATATTAATTTTAAACAATTACGTGTTTCTTAACTTTATTTAATTTCAAATAATTGATAAAAATTATTAGACTATAGTTTCCAACTCTTTGGCATAGTGGATTGCATAATCAGCAATCTGTAATGCAGGCAAAGGTTCTACTGCTTTCTTCTCTTCTTCAAGGTGGAATACGTAATAACCATCTTTGCCCAAAACCCACTTTTTCTGCATAATAAATGAGAATTAATTTTCTTTTTTTAATTGCAAATCAATTATTTAGTATGACTTCAAAAAATTACCTTGATAGCAAAGTCATTTGTTTCATTAGTGGTGTTAAAGTTTAACATTTTTGTAGCCGAATTTATGGATACTTTCTTGTATGCTTTTTGTAAGCATTCAGCAATTTCATTACGGAGTGTGTTTGACAGTATGTTCATAAAAAAATTATACGTATCTGATGGTACATTACTCTTTGCTTGAAATATCTAAACATTAAACTCAGTTATACTATAATATTCACAACTCCTGGTATTTATTTAATGAATTTTATTTGAATTACCTTGTTATAACTGCCTTCCATCAAATATTGTTCTAAAGCGACTGGATGCCTAATATATGTATTGGTTTGTACGATATCATATGGAAGTAGCTCCAATTCTGTATGAAATTCAGCTACTCGATTTTGAGACAGTAAGAACAGTAAGTTCAGACCTAACAAATGATATTGATTAGCAGACTCTGGTAACTTGTCCCTAGATACAAATAAGAAACATTTTTAAATGAGAAGTTTTATTCAATACTACTTATATTAATCTCATAAAATATTGCTTACCTGTAGTCTAAATAATAACACTTGAGTTGAGCCATGTATCGTTCAAAAGATGGAATATCATGCATGGCAATACTGCATTGTACTCCCACTTCTAAGATGTCTCCTGTAAATAAATATACAATATTATAACTAGTCATACTGGTTATTTATTAAATATAAAAATAAATAATGATGACAAACACTGTGGGTTGACTAAACTAAACTTAAGGTAACTATAGGAAAAATTAACCAATCTATATGGTCTAACATACTTGAACATTAAGACTACAAATTGTTTTTTGAGTCAATTATTAGGTACTTGATAATATGAAGCAGTTAACTTTACACTTTAAAACTAACAGTTATTTCATAAAAATAGTAAATTAATTCTTTTTTTTAAATAGTATCTACACAGTTGATGTGTTTAATTTTTAATTGGCCTTTTCAATATCACTTAAAATCTGAAAATGATAACATAAACTTACTAGCTATCAAGTATTCTTTTTGAGATGCTTCCACATTAGAAGTTGGTAAAAAGGTATGTTTAGTCATTCCAATCTGAAAATAACAATTAATTATCTAATCAATATAACTCACATACAATTTTTGTTTTATTTATAAAATTTAATTTGTATAGACTTAAAAATATATTTTTCATGTTAAATTTATTTTATTACATTAAGTAAATTAGACTTATCACTAAAAACTATTTAAATATCAGATAAATTAGGCATACCTAAATATATTTATTATTAATAAAATATATGACTTTTTCTTATTAATTTGTATTAATGTTTTTGATGTAATTCACAAAAATTAAGTTATTTGATAAAATCTACTAATATTTGTTTAAATAAATATTTGCTATTTTTTTCTGTTCTCTTCTTCAGACCTAAAAGCCAGGATAAAACCTAACAATACATATTTGACATATTCAGAATAATATTTAAACTTTAAGTAGGTGGTAAACCCATTAAAATGGTGAAAACAAAATAGTGGCAAAAATCATTCAAGATTCAAAACTGAGTTGATTATAACCAACTACAGTGTTCCTTAAAAATTAAATAAAAATTAATATGTTAATAAAGGACAAATTATTGCTAGTTTCAAAATATCCAGGAAGCAAATTCAATTTTTAAGAAACCCCAACTTAACCAATTCAACTGTTAAACTAATTCTCCTCACCTTGATTTGTAACAATATATTGTTGCATTGTTTAAAATCTGGTTTTTTTTTATTCCATTCCGTCTTCAGAGTCTGGTACAAGTTTTTGATCTCGTCAAAAGAAGACGTCATATTTTCGTATTCTCGGATCGGGTGATCAATTGTCCTGTAACAACAAAGAATCGAGGACATATTAGTCGGTCGCTGACGGAATAGACAAAGACTTACCAATTAAACGAGCCCGACAACGATTTTTAAGTAACGTTGACTTGATGAAAAACGTAATTATTTGTAAATATTCAATAACAAATGAATAATTGTGTACTTGTGTGTGATCACTGAACAAGGAGCACAGCTTTTTTGATATGTCATTCGGGGAGTGCACTGGAGGCATCGGGCGTCCGTGATTCGTGAAATATGCATAAATAAACGCGGCCAATCAGAAAATAGACTGATAATGTTTTCTACAACCACGGTATTATATCACGGAATAGATTATATTACAACCATGGTATCAGTATTAATTTCGGTGATGTTGATAAATGTGTTGGTGAATTGTGTATTTATTTTGACATTTTATGTTTACAGTAGTACTGTTCAGTGTTAGTCTTTACTCTTTAGTACACGGTTGTTTTGCCGCACGCCGTTCGGTAATCAGTGACTTTACTTGATTCTTGTGTTAAACAAGTTACAAAAATACAAAATCCTAATAATGGCTGACGAAGAATTCGAGCACGACGAGTAAGTACTGCTCTCTTGCTAACTTCTGAATAAACTTAAATTCCTGTTGCTTACACATGTGTAACACATTTACACCTTTCAAAACACTTAGTTTACCATTAAATACTTAGTGATCAATGATTACGAACGCTTTAACCATACCATTTACGATTTATGTTATGGCACATTCGACTACAACCATAAAAACAGAAAAGTTCTTGACATATTTAAGACGTCCCCCTCCCCGATTAATTCACGTTTCATCCCTAAAATGGGACAATTCCCTCCAGAAAAAAATCAAAAGTAAAAATATTAAACAATATACAAATTACCAAAACAAACAAATAAATGTAGGTACTGTTTACGAGATTTTTCATTAAATAATAATGCAAATTGTTAAATTAAAGTATAAATAAAATTCAATTATACTTAAACATAACTTTGGTTTATCAATCATTACCAACTAAATATGGTAATAAATCCTTAATGTGAATGACGATAGTCGATAGATGATCCTATATTTTGGATAAAACCTAAGAACTTATTTGACAATCCATTATTATGTGTATAAAAAATATGTATTGTATCAAGAGAAAACGTTCACATACCGTCCACACAAAACTATTTAATCTGTTCTGTGGCAAACTACTACTTAATCTAAATAATGTATGACTAAGAAGTATATCAAAACCCGGGGTACTCATTTGTGTAGTTGTGATTGTGATATAATATAATTTTTTATTTCAATAATTTCTAATTTACTGCTTAACTTTGATCCATTACCTATATATTTTTGTTTGTTTACTTTAGTGGTGGTGCAGATGATTTTGATGAAGTTGAAGATGATGCAGATTTAGATGAATTAGATCAACCAGAAGTAAGAACTAATTTTTGTTTTATTTTGAATTTTCAGTTAAATTCTAATTTTGAACCTTGATGATGATTTTAATTTAAAGAAGTTTGCATTAACTTATTTAAAAAACAAAATTATTCCTTACTACCTAACAGTACCAATTTTTGGCTATACTTAGTGTTACAAATTCAATTTTATAATGAGCATGCCTTTAATTTTAAACAGGAAAATGAAGATAATATTGATATATTACCTATTCAAGAAGCTCAAAGTCAAGTTCAAAAGTCTAAACGAATCACAACTAAGTATATGACCAAGTATGTTATCAAAAATTATCAAGTATTAAAATATCAAACATTAGGCTATAGTCGGGTCATCGAGAGAGCGCTACTCCTTTGTGTCTACAAATGATTTAGGTCCTCGGTTTCTTCCACTCTACCATCTAGTGGCGGCCAGTGTTTTGGAAGGTTAAGTGATGGGAATGCGCTAGAATGGACAAATTTTGGTCGCCGCACAGAAGCGCTCTTTCAGTGGCCCGACTTTAGTGTATACTTTGACCACATAGTCAATGATAAAATTATATGTTAGTAAAACCCAGAAAATGATAAAGGGTCCATTCTCGTAATATTAAAATGCCACTAAAACTAATTCCAGTATGGCTCTTGTTGTTTTAGTGAATCAATGTTAGAAATTGAATATTTTGAAATAATCTTCTATATACTTATTTATTTTAGGTATGAAAGAGCTCGGGTATTAGGTACAAGAGCCTTGCAGATAGCAATGTGTGCCCCTGTCATGGTAGAACTTGAAGGTGAAACTGATCCGTTACAAATTGCAATGAAGGAATTGAAGAAACGTAAAATACCTATTATAATTAGAAGATATTTGCCAGACAATAGCTATGAAGATTGGGGAATTGATGAACTAATAATAGTTGATCAGTAAAATGTATTTTATAAGCTTAACAAGTAATATCATTTTTTAATTTAATAATTACCGAATTACAATTAAGCTTTTTGTTTTTGTTTCATTGGTTTATTCAATGTTTTTATCATTTATTTAATAAAATATAACATTTCTATAAACTTTGCACATCCAATTTTTCCATTCAAATATTATTCTAGTTTTAAATTTAGTTGGGGTATCAGTTACATAATTATTGGGTAGGGGTCCCCATTTTTACCACTGTGTCACAAAGAAATATATGTTCATTGATGAGTATTTTTATAGTACAGAAAAAATTCTGTAATACTTTGCGTATGTATGTACTTTGCGTAATATGTTGAGTGATGTCAATAATAACTATTGTTATCATTTTGTCCAATGTTGTTTTAGAGAAAATAAACATTTTATACAATTTTATAGCCTATAAGTCTGGGACCGTTTCACATGGGTGCGTATCGTACCTGAGAGTTTTTAGTTTACATTGATTAAGTTCATACTCGCCATATCAGTAAACGAAACTCGCCATCGTTGGATTGGGGTGTAAAAATTGAAACCATATAAATGAATATGCTTGCGTACAGTACGTCGTGTATGATATGAGTCCATGTAAAACAAAGCTAATATTGAAACAGCAAGATAGGGATGAATTTCAAAAGCTTGTAGAGTCGTGTCAATCTGCAATCAACCAATAGTTTGGTATCACAAATTGAAGGATGTGTAAAGTGAAGAACTAGTCAATTACTGTAAATAACTCTTGAATCAGGGTTACATAGATTATATATTTTGATAAAGTGTTTTATCTAAATATATTAAACTCCTATTCATTTTATACTTTGGCAGTATAAACTGCTAGGCCTGAAAGTTGCTTTTGAAATTCTAAGAAAATTAATTCCTATCTTAGAAACAGTATAACAGAAGCAAATATTTTAAACTTCTTCCAAGTTTTTAGGAAATGGGTTGAAAGTTTAATTTTTTAACATGGTGTTCTTATTCTTATGTTATTGATCAGTCATGATAAAACCAAATAAATTCATTGATGAACTGTCTCAAACAAAAAATTAAATTTTGCTTTGTAAAATTGTTATCAACTATTACTGTGCATAAAGTATATATTGAAAACAAAATGTTGACACTTATATTTTTAGTAGACATTCAATTTTATTTTAGCAAACCATTTAATCTTTTGAGTAACTTGTGACTGTACTTATAAGTTGTGCCATATGATTAATAATAAAAGTTAATTACCGAAACAATAGAACAATACTAAAACGTTAACAATAAGTAGGTGAGGGGGCGTTGGAGTAGCCAACCTAGAGTTAGTGTCTGATAAATACATATCCTCCCTCCCAAGATTTTTTTTTAATATTACACTACTGTGTGATACATACACACTCTCCTATGGGAAAATATAAGAAGTCAAAGATATATTATTAATAATTTTAAGACTGATCTGAAATCTCATATATGTAGTTAGAAATGCTGCATTATATTGACCTTAAAAATTTAAAGAAAAATTTTAATCTGAATAATGAATTCAAAATCATACATGGTAAATTATATATTTGTAATTAAAAAAAAAAAAAAAATTAAATACACATTTTATCATTGAAATCTATCAATCTTTAATTAAAAAGTCAAAAAGCAAGCATAACTATGGTAAAAATAAAGTATACAACATAATTATATGTATGTATATTATTGTTATTTGTATTACAATTATATTTTCATAAAAAAAGTAATATTTATCCTAGAAGAAAAAACACTAATAATCTAACCTAAAGAAATCAGATTTGATATTTTAGCTAAAAAAATAATTATAATAAGTTAATTGATATCAATATATAATTTAATCAAAAACATAAAATAAATAACTTAACGCTGTGTACAATTATACAACACAAATATAATTTACATAACTTAATAAAACTATTAAATAAAGTATATCAATTAGCAATTTCCTAAAACTATGAGCAATCAAAAAAAAAATATTATACACAAAAAATGTTTTGAAAAAAGGTACAATTAAGAGTTCTGGTGTAGATTTCTAAATAAATCACATGCACAATAGGGTTATAACTGAATGGTTAGCAATTCAATAATAATTAATGCTACCTAATAACTTAAATATATAACTGCAATAAATTTTAAATAAGTCTTAGTTAACTATTCTTTTGTTTGCTTAATTAGGTGTGAAAATTGAACAAATTATATAAAATGTGTTAATTAAATAATAATTAAATACATATAATTTTTATAGAATACAAATTGTGATATTTTATTCACCAATGATATATACATCCAAATTAATATTATAAATTTATTTATGGCAGCAATTGACAAATACAGTTATCTTTTATCATATCTAATTAATCAATGTTAGTAAGATTCATATATTAGTAAAACTTATTTTAATTAGTTTGTTTAGTCGTAGATTTAATCACAAATATCTTATTGCCAAATTTTAAAATAGTATTTTAAGGTTACATCAATAGCTTAGCTATTGTTTTTTTCTTTGAAATTTACAATTGTTCTTAAAATACATATGCATACAATTTTTAATGAAAATATTAAAATAAAACCAATAGGCTTTTAATCAAATGATAATTAGCAAAAAATTTGTATTTTAATGAACTCAATAAAATGTTCAGAGCTGAAAAAAATGTATTACAAATTTTTCTATCGTATTTAAAATATACTATATCTAGCAATTTAATTCAGACTTTAATCAAAGACCTAGGCACTGTAGTTAACAATCTAGAAACTGCTTTTTCTTCACATATAGTACATGTAACAACTTGGTTAATTGATGAACTTTCACTGATGCATTCTAAAATTATATATATAAACACAAATTAATTAAAATAACAATGATGCATTTATAGAGGGGGTCACCATGTTTTCTAGAGTTAACAAAAGGAAAATGAGAAAACAAGATGGCCCACCCTATAGAATATTGTCATAGTTACTGTTCAAATATCACACAATTGTTGACCGAAATGCGAAAACACAATATGTTGATTTAACAAAAAACTTATCATTTCAGACCTTATAGTAAGACTTAAAGTAATTATATTAATTGAATTATTAAAATGTGCAGACTAAAGACTGGAGAAATAATATGAATGTTTTATCATAATTTTAATCATTTTAATTTATATAAAAAGTATTTTGTTCAGATATAGATCTATAAAATAACTGAAACCTATCCTTGTTTAAATATGTTTCTATAAATCTTGAAAAATATTAATAAATCTAAAAAGCTTTCATAGAATAAATTCATGATATTATGTTTTATTTTATTAATAGTTTGAACAATGCTATAGATAGTATTTGATCAAATAAGCAATTTTTTATGGAAAAAATACTATTCAAGTTTATTGCAAGCTTTTAATAACGTTAAAGATAAAACAACTAAATTGTTAGCAATTTAAATTTATTGTTTGAACTATTAAACAGGAAAAATGTGTTTAAAAAGTTACCAGTGTCCTAACTAGCAACATTTTTTAAAATGGTCAGATAATATAGATTTATATTGTAACTTTTTGCAGTAATACAATTACCTTCAGATATTAAAGCACATATTGATGGCTTGGAAGAAATTTTAGGCATGATTGTATAAAAAATTAATAAAAACGGTTTGGGACAGAATTAATTACAATTATTAATCACTAGTTAGTGTTATTAAAAATATATCACTAAGACATCTACACCACTAAAAAAAAATTGTTTGTATGTGTCAATTAATTTATAGTAACCTATACACCACTCATGTTGAGAAGAAACCTTGACAACAACCAGTTTTTGATAACTGGTGGTCAGACAACATCAGCCTACACTCAGTCCCCACTGAGTCAAACATCTATATATACATGTATTTTTATATTTT
>PVMI01046137.1:0-18602 GCA_008528875.1 Aulacorthum solani
CGTTATGGTTTTGAACAAACAAACAAACAAAAATTGTTCATCCAACTCAGTCAACTCAGGTTTTGGACCAATAAAATTAGAAAATCCACACATCAAAATCCCATTAAGGTTTAAATGTCATAATGATTTTTATTACTTTTGATAAACACAATCTTATAGATATGAAGAAATCCGATTAAATTATTAGTTTTTAAATATATATGTGTATATTCTAACACTATGATAAAATAAAATTGAACACATAAACCGAATCGAGTGCCCATATTACGCGGTTAGATTTAACATTGTTAATATACATTTGTATTGGGACCAGACCTGTTTGGCCACAATAAGCGGTTGCCCATATTAACCGGTGCCCATAATAAGCGGATTCCACTGTATATACTTTAGTTATGAGATGATTAAATGATAACATCTTATTTATAATTTTATTTTATTTTTATATGAGGTATATTGAGAGAATTTATTATTATAAACAAAGAATATATTTCATGAGGTACCTCACCCATTGTGTAAAAATAGATGTAAGAGAATCTAAGTTTTTTATTATAAAACAGCATTTTTAAACATACTACCAGTTCAATCAGTAAAAAATATCTGATTTCAATCTTAAACTAATCATTATAAACAAATAGTTTCACTACCTAACGCAGAAAGTAGTAAAAAATAAAACGGTAAAATAATTAACTTAATTTCATAAATTATTTATAAAATTAATTGTACCTATAAAATATTAAAAAATATTGTATTGTCTGAAAACAGAAATTTTGTGATTACAAAAAAATATTTAAAAGAAATCACTCACAAATTTCTGTATTTTTTAAATTTGTATATTATTTAAATTGCATATGTGATTATTATATTAACTGAATCAAATATTACTCATGTCAATTATAAATATCAACTCAATTATACGTTTATAATTGATTTGACTACTCCCAATACTTAATTAATACTCGAAAATCTTTTAAATCCCAGCCTAAGAAATGTTGGTCCTTTATTAATAATATTAAAAAATCATCTGGTTTATCGAACTCAATGTCATTTAACCATAAGACAGCTGATAATGGTCAAGAAATTGTTGACTTATTTAGTCAATACTCCTCTTCAGTATATAAAGATACAGCTCCTATAAATAGTAATTTTCAGTCTAATATAGTTCAATCCGTTGATTCGTTAAACTCACTTCATATTGAACTCCTAGACGTTTTCAATGAATTAGATAATCTATCTTACAAAAATGCAGTCCTGATGGTCTCTCTCCTATATTTTTATTTAACTGCAGATTTATATTTTCACACCTATCACATATCTTTTTAATTTTTGTTTAAATAATGGCTTATTTCCATCATCTTGGAAATTCACCTATATTAATCAATTTATTAAAAAAGGTAATAAATCATTTATCTCAAACTACCGTCCCATATCAATAATTTCTATTCTCCCAAAAATATTTTCTAAAATAATAAATGATAAACTTACTCCTGTATTTAAAAATATTTTAGCACCACAACAACATGGATTTCGTAATAATAAATCATGTTTTACTAATTTAATAACTATAAAACATCACATAATAAAATCTTTTTCTAATAATCAACAAATTGATGTAGTTTATATTGATTTGAAAAAATCTTTGATAGAGTTAACCACGCTTTATTAATAGATAAATTACAGGAAATCGGCTTTCCAATAACCTATTATCATGGTTTAACTCTTTCTTAAGTCAACGATTCCAATTTGTCAAATATAAAAATTTTATTTCGACACCTATAAACGTAATTTCTGGAGTTCCTTAGGCTATCATTTTTCCTTTTCCTATTTAATTTATTTATAAACGATGCTGTATCCTCCATTGCACACTCCAACGTTTTATTATTTGCCAACGATGCAAATATTTACAAATCTATTACTTTCTCTGATGATTTTAAACTTCTTCAAAGTGATTTAGCTTCATTTAATGAATGGTGCATTTCAAATCGCCTTTCGTTAAATATTGACAAATGCCACATTGTTACTTACTCCAAAAGGCATAATACATTTCTTTTTAACTATCATATATTTGACATTATTTTACATCGTTCGTCCTTGATTACAGATTTAGGGATTTTATTTGATTACAAACTATTATTCAATGCTCATGTATCAGCGATTAAAAATAAATCTTTAGCTGTATTTGGTATGATAAAAAGAAACTGTCCTGATTTTCTTAATCCACTTGCTCTCCAATGTCTATATATTTCATTATTAGAATATGTTCTTTATTAGAATACGCTCCATTAATTTGGGATAACAACAATGTAGGACATAATGAACAACTTGAAAAAGTGCAAACAAAGTTCATAGATTTATATGTCATAAATGTAAGACTTAAAAAACTTTTCAATCTGGTTATATTTTAAAATTGTTAAACTTAGAATCTTTAAATGTACGTAGACACTTATCATACAACACCTTTCTCACAAAATTACTGAATAACGAGATTGATGATTCATTTATATTAATTCAGTTTAATTTCAAAGTCAATAACCACTTCACTCGCAACAATCATTTATTTTATATTCCTCATTCATCAAAAAAGTATACGTCTTACGACCCCATAAAGTATAGTCTTCGGTTAATAGTTAATTATTTTAATAAACATTGAATGCATATTTATTATTATTGTTATTGTTGTAATCATTGTTATTATTATTACTATTATTCAATATATTAATATTTTTTTATTTTTTTTTTATTATGTTATATCATATTATTTTAAACTATATTACATTGTTTTTATCTATACAATTATATTGTGAATTGGACTTTTGTTCGTATAAATAAATAAATAAATAAGTAGTTGTATAATACTAATTAAACGTAGTATGTATATATGACTAATTGGATTTATCCTAAAAACTTGAGAAAAAAAAACCAATTTTGCTCTAATAACCTCCTAAGAAATGTTGATATATTTACAAAAAATGTACGAGTTGGTAAGTGACATTTCTGTTACCTTTCATGATCAAACCAACAGTTTGATCAAAGTAAAATTAGTGCATGCAACTTATAAGAAATTTAATTTCAAACAAGATCTAATAATTAAATTACACTTGTACAGCAAATTTATTGTGAAGTTTGAAGGTAGTGAAGTGGTAGGTAATACTTAAAATTAGTAGCAAATTATATTGTAGCTCAAAAATTCTATCGAAGAAAACAATCGGGTATAGTAATAAAGGTAAAGTTTATTTTATACTTAAATTGGTATATAAATTATAATGTAGTAATATTATTATCTCATTCGTAATATAAGCATATACTATAGTTATTAAGACAAGAACCATTAGATAAAAAAAATAAAAACATTTATATTCTATAAATGTAAACCTGAATAATTTATTTTAGTTCAATAATAATTATTACTACTACTATTTTTAGCAAACCTTCTGTTATTACTTTTTACTAAATTATGTGTTTTGCAAATAGTATTATTAATTGAAAAATATGTGACTTAATATGAAATATATATTACATTGTATGTAGGTAATATGTTTAGTTTGTAGGTATTTTGGTTGATATTAACATATTTTGTGCTTCCAGTGAATCCCTATCCTTATACTTGTTATATTTATAAAATAATGGACAATGATGCCATTGGTGGTGATCACCTCCAAATTAATTATTTGAGACTAAAACATCCTAAAAAATAAATAATATTTATTTTAAATATCTAAATTAAATTTACATCAAATGATAATTGATATTAAATTATTATTTAATATTTTGAGTGACGATATTTTTTGAAATTTACAATAATATTAATTTCTTCTACTTGTTTGATTTGATGTAAATGTTTTTGGGTAGATACTAGTTCAAATAATTAATTTATAATTTTCTTTAGATAAAAATCGCCTCAGCATGGTAACATTAAAAATAATATTTTTCGAAATTTAGGAAAAACTATCGAAAATTGGACTATTTTAAGCTTAGAACTATTTTAACATTAGAATCTAAAGATTGAATTTTCTGAATGGTGTCATGTATTTTGATTAAAAAACTTCAAAAAATATTATTAATTTTAAAACAAAAATAATGGCACAGAGACCTTACATTTTAGTACTTCTCAATCAATGTCCTTGAAAATATTGAAAATACAAATATTAAACCCATATAAAATATTTTTTCATACTAATATTTATAAACTCTTATTTTAAAACTTTTAAAGTTCTAATTGAAATGTATTAAGACTTTACTAGACAATCTACAGTTAATAGTTACAACTTGTAAATAATTTTAATAAGAACTATGAACCATGTTTTAAGGTGTTTGCTTGTTTCAAAATGTAATGTATAGTTGGGTAAAATATTTTATTTATTCTGTGCAGTTTGGTCGGTTAGGTTTTGTTATCATAACAAAATATTCTATAAAAAAATAAAATATTTTGACGGTAAAATAGATGGGGCAATGATGCAAGGCTCTGTTTGCTTCCAAATACTCAACCCCTCCAAATATTTTACAGAATATTTTATTTACCACTTTTCTGACTACGCTGAACTTCTTTATGATTTTTTTTTTTTGTCAAGTTATAAATAGAACCCCCAGTGTCCCAGAGGTGGGAAGCGGGGCTAATTACTTGTATTTAATTTTTTCACTCTTGTGACAAACTATTGAATAGTTTCACTATTTATTTTTTCGTCGTTGAAAATATCCATCTGCCACAGCATTGATTTTATTTCCATTTTTGTTCGTGAGTCGAGGAGAGAGTAAACATTGTATTTAAATGTTCTGGTTTTTTGTTAACATATTTAATTCATTCCTCCATTATTTATTTACAAAATAGTTAAAAACAACACCACTGGATGTTATAGCTGCAAACTTTACACATTTTTGAAACTGGGAAAGGATGTGTGGAGGTATTGTTTTTGTTTTTTTTCACTTTTCCAACAAAACTTATGAATATTTTCAAGTCTTATCTTCAAATTGTTCTTGAAAATGTCATCCTTGAGTGTCTCACCATCACTTTATTTTTGTTCTGGCAGGTAAGGGAGTGAGAGAGCACATATTTTTAATCAATTTGTTTAGTGGTTAATAATTCTACAATTTTATTATATTCTTAACCTTTATTTTCAAGAGCGAAGTCGGGTTATTCAGCTATTAATATATAATTTTACCTAAAATTACTATAGAAGACATACCTAGATATGTAGTATGAATAATTATAAGTTTAAATTATTATAAGTATGGACAAACCAGATATGTTTAAAGTTTAAAAAACAGTATTATATTTTTATTGATAACTAGTTGACTTTTATCCCCTATTCGTATTACGTGCATACGATAACTCATACATTTTATTTGTGTTATTATTTAATTTTCTCATTCCATTTTCAATTCTTATTTTTCATTTGTTTTCTACAAAAATAACTACTAAAAACAGGTATGCCAATATGTTTTTTGTTTATAAAAAGAATTAGTCCTAAACTGCGTTTAAATTTGGTTTTAATATTATGAATCATTTTTTTGCTGTTTTGGCTTTAGTTGTAATTTAATACAAAAAAAAGACCCAAGTAAACTGTATAATAATGTAATTTATTGAATAATGATTTTAATAATATTTGAATAATAATAATAATAATAATAATTAATTAATACATGAATACACTTATTGCCACTAATGAGGTGACTGTCGCGGTATAACGGTATTGTCATCGACGCAACGTTGGATGAGTACTGATGACCCGTGCTTGTTATAGGTATACCCGACGCAGAACGATATCGATAGATGATAATGGATACACCATACACATTAGATATTATTGTACATCGAAAAGTTACATTATTTAGATATTGTATACATATTTATTATTGTTAAATAGTTGATATACTATTATATGTAGACATTTTTCATAATACGTGAAAAAGCTCAAAAACATATTGATGATTAATACATATCCTTCGAATTGGAAATTTTCGAGTAGCCGGGTAAGCCTACGCTATTAGTTTTTTTTTTTTTTGTTTAATGTGTATCTGGTTTAATGCTGTCATCGCATTCAAGTAGTGAAAGAACAATTTAATTTTCTTTTTTAATGGAAGTTCTAGTATAAAATTAAATCTTGTTGATACTTTGTCTCAAAAGTAGAATTTTCCAGAACTTTTCAATATGGAAAAATTAAAAAAAAATTATTGATAAATCGGAATATTTTTTCATCAACTGTTTTCTACATTTTTTTTTTTCTTGTAATTTAAATCATATAACTGAGTGACATTTTTTTCTCGTTTCACTGTATCAAATTTTGTTCGACTTTTACCCAACGATAATAATAACGTATTGCCTCTGCATTCCAACCCGATGAGTCAGCCATACAAACTTTACCCACATACATATTAAAAACAATCAAACATATTATATTAGACCATCTGCTATATTCATCAATGCAAGAAACATCCTCAACCAAAGTCCATCGATGGAGGAGTACTAAGAGAACGCAACACAAACTTTATCCATAAGTTTTTCAAAATCCATCGGCATCGACACACAAATTTACTATTAAGATAAAACTGTACAACTATCGATAATGTAAATATATATTACTGTAAAAACTACCTATCCCATAAACCATATGTAATCACTTATCACCAATTTTAACTAAATTATCTATTAATATTAATGTTAACACAACTCCAGGCTAAAAACCTATTTATTTATTCTTAATAAAAAAAACGATTCCAGTGACTAACCTGGACATTTGGAGATCCGCCGAACTTGAGGAGTAAGTAAATCATGGTAGGATTTTGGCGGACCACAGCCAAGAACAGCGGTGGTAGAGTCATCAAGTACTGTTTAGTGTACATGTCAGCCATTTCGTTCATCTGGTCCAGCGATAGCGAACTCTTGATTTTGAAGATTATCTTCGGCACTGCTGTGAGGACGTCGTCGGTGTCGGCGCTCGGCTGTGACACAGTGTCCGGCAATATTATCGATGGCGGAGGCGTCGAAGGTGGAAATGATGGTGATGGCAGTATCGATGGGTGTGATGGCGGCGGTGGTGGAGGTCGTGAGTACTGCAATAGTTTCGCTTGTTGCGGCTGACAAGTGGCGGCTGATGGGTGATCTAGAACAACTACCGGCACCGTGACCGGACAATCAGCGGCCATCGGCCCCGAGGATACAGAACCACCGGACACCAATGCAGGGACCGTCGGAGATCCGGTGGACGACAACGACTGGAACGACTGCAGTGATGATAGAGAGTCGATCAGTGGTAGACGGCCACCGTTCTCCAACTCGTAGTCCGCGTACCGGCGCTGCTCATGCCGGTCGAACAGGGTGTCCACATCCAAGTCAGTGCTGCTGTCCATGTCACTGACGTTGCCGTTGCTGTACGTGTCCCGGAACGACAGGTTCCAAAGTATGGCTCGGACCACGTCACTGCTCCGGCGCAGCTCGCTCATAATGCCCTTGAACTCTACGGGCGCGGCGGCTACGAAGCCAGCCGCGCCCGCCACACCCTTCGGTACAAAACCAGCCCCCGCGCAGCCACCCGCGACACATGTGACGCCTGCGACACCCGCGATGCTCGTGGTTTGGACGATCGCCGGCCGCCCATGTTGCGGTTTCTCTGCTTCGTAGCCACACATATCTGTCGGCGTGGACCGGACCAGCTTGCTGCAGCCAGCTCGGAGCTTTTGCAGAAGTGGCCGGCTCTTCTTCACCGGTTTATCGTTGTCCAGGGACAGCGAACGTTGTCGCATCAATACTGACCTGTTGGCGTTGGGCTCGGCGACCGCCACCACCATAGCCGTCGGCTTTGGTGACGGCGAAGACACCGCTGATGTGGTCGGGCCGATTGTGATCATTACTTCTTCTTCTGACCGCACATCTTCGGCCACCGATATGATTTCTGTAGATAAGTATAAAAAAAACAAACGCTAATACTTAATATCATGTTTGACAAAAATGGTGAATTATAAATGTGGTTTTAGTTAGTATTATATTACAGGCAGTGGCGTATCCAGGATTTTTCAATGGAAGGGAGGAGGCTAAACAAAGTAAATCAGAATTTGATATTTGTTACCTTATACAAGGTGCTATTATTATATACCGTAACCCCAACAAATAATTGACATTACGCAACATTTTTCTTCAAAACTATTTTTAGAAATATCATAGTTTGTACTGTATCTTTTATTATATAAGATTCATACCGTAATACGGTAAATGGGTTGGGGCTGAAGCCCCCTCATCAGCCACCTCTGTGTATGCTACTGATCATAGGTACACTGTACCTATTCTATACATCAATGGTTCTCAACCGGTGTGTCGTGATAAACTAGTGTGTCACATATTACTACAGTGTTGCCGAACAAATTATTAAAACCTGGTAAAACCCAGAGATAAGAAAAACAATTATAAAGATATTCTTACCTCGTAATGATTACGACGTAACCTAAATATTAAAAATGCAAACTTATCTTCAACGGAAAAAGAACAATTACTGGAAATATCATCAGATACCACGTTAAAATCTAAATTTTATATGTCTGAACATGATTCATTTTGGATTTCTTTGCAAAACGAATACCCATGAATGAGCAAAAAAGTGTTCAACATTTTGCTTCCTTTTCAACATCATATATATAAAACCAAAAAAATGTCAACGCTTAAAGATATTAAAAGTAAATTATGCGTATGTTTGTCAACAATTCGCCCGCGAATCGAAGACCTATGTTCAGTTGGCCAATCACAAGTATCGCACTAATTTCCTTTATGAACTAACACTGTTTTCATAATAATATTTGTTTAATGCCTATTTTCAATTTTTTTTTTATTTTAATTCAGTAAATTAAATTTTTTTTTTTAAATAAAATGCTAATATGAACCTAAATGTATTAATTTATATAGATTTGTAATTTTTACTTTTTTAAAAATCTATAAAAATTGTTTTAAATGTGTATCGCCATTTTTATGGATCTAAATTAAGATATCGTGGTATAAAAAAAGTTGAAAACCACTGTTATACAGTATACAATATCGGACTCTAAAATTTAATATATTATTTTGTTCTATTGATACCTACTGCAGCGTATGAATTAGTCATAAATAAAACTATGCTCTGCAAAATAATAATTGAGGTTTTTTATGTTCTCAACTGCAAGGAGAATAAGCATTTAATTTCCAATTGGCTTTCTCTCATTTATACTGATATATTATGTAAAGTAACATAATTGAATATATTTTACTTCAATATTGTGTATGAATAATTGTATCAACAATACTTATACTAACTGTTGAATGTTTATTAATTGAAAATTATTAATTCTGACTATCATGGTGGCCAAAATGAAAAACTTTCCCTTAAAACTTTAAATCTGAAAATCCTGTCATTGTCATAGTGCAACTAAAAAATAACTACAATTGACATAGTTACAAAAAAAAGCTATAACTACCTGTATCGTAATGATAAATATCATGTATATCAAATCCTGTTTTCTCGTCGATTTCGCATTGAATCGATGCTGGCTTAACATTACATCGTTCACTTGGGCCGGATGATCCGGACGGAGAATGTCTGGGCACGTCTGGTTCGGTCAACATGTGGCCACCAGCATTGGGATCTATACCGTTCTCGAGTAATGTTCGCACCACGTCTAACGACCCGTAGTCAATGGCTGTGTGTAATGCGTTTTTGAACGGTAACAATGCTTGTTCGTCCAACGATATAGAACTGCGTGAAGAGTCTTCTTGATCAGATCTGCGTGCAAAATAAATTTAAAATTTAAACTGTTGACAGTCATACGATCCGACCAAGTTGGTTACTCAGTGGTGTTTTAGTCAGTTTAAATTAAACGAGAATCTATGAATATTATTGTTATCTGAAGCTTAATTAAATACAACATTTATTTAAAAAATCCTTTCCATGATATTATGAAATTGTGGTAAAAGACAGAATAGTGTTAGTAGATTCTCCAATACGATCATACAATAAAATAAATATAATTACACGCACTACACTCGTAAGTGCATCTACAAGATACAAGTCATGCTCGTTTTTGTACTCCATAATTAGTGGTATACAATTTCATGAATATTTTCAAAAAATTTGAAATAAATGAAAATGTTATAACTTTTTATCAATATAAACCCTTGATATTATAAAGTTATAGTAAATTTAACGTACAAAGTTGTTTAAAACTGTGTACTTGTATTAAAATTTACCCATTTTAATATTATTATTCTATTGAATATAATAAGTACAATATACAAATAAACGTATAGTGGTATTAAATGTGCATTTTTATCTATTATTAAAAATTTTACATTTTTAGTTTGGTGTAAGTGTGTAAACATTTTCCTACATTTATTCATTTTTCCATTTTTTATTAGTTATTGTTTGAGTTATTTCCATACATGAGTAGGTATAAGTTGTTAAAAATTATATTGTATCTACTTTAACACAAGCCCACAATATTCACAATATTAATAATTGATAAATATGTTTTATTTAACATGTAGGTACCAGAGGTACCCTGTATATTTTAATTTCAGTTTTTATTCACATTTGTATAATTCTTAAGAGAATGTTTAACAATATTTGTTTCCCTCTTAGACTCACGCTCAACACAGATAAAACGTTTTCTTCTTAAATTGTTATTATGATTTTTGAGTAACCTTTCAGTAAAATCAATTTTACGAAAATCGTAGATGATAATATTTTTAAGAGTATGAAATTATGTCATTGACATGTCGATTTTATATTTTATTATTATTTGACTTAGTATTCAACTTACAAAATAAAAAAATAAAAAATTGAAAATTAAAATGATGTTTAAATTATTTTGAGGCAAAAATAAAAGAAATCGATATGTCGTTTCCTTAAAAATATTATTTTTTATCGATTTTGTAATGGGTGTTTTTACTCTAAGGTTATTCTAAAACATAAAAAAAATGATTCTGCGTAAATGCGTTTTGTCTATGTTGCGCGTGGGCCAGAAAGAAAACTAACAGTACGCTGACACCATTTTAATTAAATAGAAACCATTTAACTAACCTAAAACCTAAAACGTAAAAAATTAATAATGTTAAAAAAAATAAACTAAAAATCAAGTTTTCAAAGAGAATTGAACATTTTCTCTATAATTTTCAATGGAAAAAAAATGTAATGTTTACATCTCTTTTTCTAATGCGATGCTAACGTGCACATTTTTGGTAAAAAAAAAATTTAACAAAAGAATAAGGTGTATGTATATCTTACTAACGTCACCATCCTTTATAATATCCTTATACAAATTCTGCAGACTGTAAGAATACAATATAATATTACAACCCTCATAGTATTTTGTCATGTTGTCACAGTTATCTATAGTTTATAATACGCATGATTCACGTCGGTATCCATCAAAAAATTTAACTCACAGATAAGACAACTCGTTTCCATGACGTCTTGTCCTTATTTTTACAAAGACGTTCAAGTATCGGGTATTGTTCATGCTGCTAATAGCTAACGTGATTATAGTTATTATATATTATTAACAACCACAAGTAAATATTTTATCTTTCCACTTCTGCCAACAATGTTTGTATAATAATCGTAACCAGCCTATTTAAGTCCAATTAACGAATGATTCAATTTACCGTGAGATCGATAATTGCGGTGTCTAGTGTCTACGGCACATTATCATTGTGCAATTAATAATTATTCCTATTCTTGAATGAAAATTTAATATTGTAATAGAGCAGTAGTACCTAACGAAAAAAAAACTGCTGTCTTAGATTATAAAATAAGATAAGTAATGATCCTAGTAAGTTATCTATATATTCAAAAGAGAATGATATTTTCGATTAAACTCGAAATTTCTAAAACCACTTGACCTATGGAGTTGACATCTTGTAGTTAATTAGTTTATAGGAAGGAACCTAACCTAACCAAGAACGGGGTTTTCAAAATTCAACCCCTAAAGCAGAAAATAAGAGGTTGTAAACTGTAGTAATACAACAGTTACTTCATCTGTCCAGAAAAAATCTAATTTAAATATGCACCAGTGGTGTTATAGGTCCAGTAAAACAATATAAAATAGATTTGATTGCGATTTCATATTTATTTTTCTGTATGTAACGAAGTGTGCATTTGTTTGGTATTTAACAAATCGTTGAGAACCACACGATCGGTCTGTGGGTAATCAGTGATATTTTAATATATTTATGTGAGTGGTTTTTAATATCAAAATATCAACTGTAATATTGAGGGTTGAAAAATTAAATTTTATATTTTAATTGTTATATTTATAAGTTATGATTCATAACTTACAATCAAACAGTTTTTGAAAATTAAAAAAATCAATTATTCTAAAACACAGAGGACTTGTTAATAAATCAAAATGCATTTAACCTAACATAACATACTGTTTTGTTAGGCTATATATTGTCATTGTTATTAATTATTATTTATTATACCGTTTTGAATTGCATGAAAATAGAAACCATAATTTGAATTCATTGCCATGCCACTATAAACGTTCTGAATGTTCACTAAAATACTGTCATATTAATTTGCTTATATGTTCTTCTAAAAACACAGACAACTCCATTACCTATATACTTGAAATACAAAGAAGATATATAAAATATTTGAATGAATAAAAGCAACTTATATTTTTTTTTAAATCTAGTGTAAAAATTTAAAATTCTATGGTTTTCACACTTTGACAACTAATATGCCAATACAATAAAAAATAAAGAACATACTATTGGTTTAAGTTTTATGTAATATTTGTATTTATAAAAAATTAAGCTTTTTTTATAATTTGTTTGCAAACTGTTAAAATGGAGACTATTAATGATGAACTAGTTTTATTTTTTTAACTGCACTTTAATATCTGCATTATATTTCAAAATAGGCCTACTGATTTTCCAGTTAATTAATACAGGTAAGTACTGCACTGAACTGACAGTTAAGTAAAATTTATCTTTTTATTTCTTAGTGGTCGTGGAACATATTTTTTCAATTATTGAATCTTTCTAGTCGATTAAAATTTCAATTTTATTTTGTTACATGAAGTCGTAGAAATTATTTACCACTTAAAAGTGTCATAACATTTTTTTATTACTTTTTAAAACTGTTTTGGTTAATTATGTATAAGATTGAAAACTTAAAAATATCCTGAGTTACTTCAGTTTTACTTAATCAAAATATTTATTTTTCCTTTCACATAAATACTAACACAATAATTAAATTTAAAATGTTAGGGTTAATTAATATAAAACAGATATACGTGCTATTTTAATGAATATTAATTTTTTAATGAATTCATACTCTTTTCTGGTAATATCTCACCTTGAGCTTGGGTAAGTAGTCTGGTTCGTCAAATTAATCTATTCATAAATATTTTTGAAACTAGATAGTATTGAACCAAATAATGTATCCACATCTAGAGACATAATATTATGTAATTTATAAGTGTCTTCACCAGGATTGACACTATTTGAGTTAAAAATAAAAGGTTTGGATACTATGTTTTTGTGCAACTTATTAATAACTGACAATAGTAATTGGTTTTGAATAATAGTACTGTACAATTTATTTTGTGTTCCATTTTGTACTAATAACTGTAGCTCTGCATTATTTTGTATTGAGTTCGTTGATTGGTAAATTAATGTTGTAGGTTTATTGAGTGTTTTCATTTCAATATATTTTAAAATTATTTTATTTAACTTTGTAAACTAAATATAATGGTGTTTTAACAATTATCAGTTATTATAAATAAATAAAATAATAAAATAATAAATACCATTATTAAGATGACTGTGGTCCACCTTATCGTAGCAGTAGTAGTTAAATTAATATAATATTAAACGGAACCAAGTTGGGTATGAAGAACAATAAAAAACAAAAAGTATGAACATAATTTAAATGCGGGTGATTGTGCTGAAAACGTCACCTCACGTTAGTCGACGCGATTATAAATTACGGAATAACATTGATAAAATAATAGTGTAATGTATTTTTTCTGTTGCAAGTTTGAATTACTATATTGAAGTTAAATACAAATTACAATTAATAATAAAATACTAATTTACACACGCTGAGTAAATCACTTTTTTCCTTTTTTTTTGTGGTTGAGCATATGGGTTCAACGCTCCCATTATGCCCCCTCCTGTATCCACGCCTGCAAATGACCTCAACAACACAAAATACACAAACACAAGGGTACATGGACACCCCGTGGCGTACAGCTATTGCATTACATTTCGTGTCTGTTTCGGCATAATGTTAACACCAGTTATGCTACCCCGCAAAATCCTTGAAATAATTCTAAAGACATATTACCACAAACACACTTTAATCCTTCGCAAACTTATAACAGTTCATCAACCTTATATATTATTACAAACAAATTTACACATTATTTTAATTTTTTAGGAATTTACCAACTACTTACTTTATTCTACTATATTTTTGATAAAATACATTCATAATTTTATAAATTTATATAGGTGCAAACGTTTTATAAAATCTAACTTCTTTTAGTAAGTAAACCACACTCTGTCAATATTTCAGTTGGCTAGAACTACACTTAGTAGAATAATTATAATTGTCAGTTTTTAAAAGAGCAAGTAAATTTTGTGATTTTGGTACCTGTAAAAACTGAGTTTGAATGTCTAGTTATCTGTAATCATCACTGTAAATTATTGGACCCGACTGGAATTGTATACATTGTCAGGGTATTAATTCAGTGAAATTCGAACCAGTTGTAATTCGTGCGTTGGAAAATTAGACAGGGTGGTTAACATTGGATACAGTACCAAAATGAATGTCTCGTGTTTTTATTAGTCAAAAAGTAGAAACACGAAAGCTTTGTTTGAGAGTCTAGTTATCAGTTATCTCCAATTAAAAATGATTTAAATATATGGTTGATGGCAAAATCGGCTTAAGTGTCAATGAGTCATGGGAAAATCAATTTAAGTATGAACAATGCTTATATATGTATTTGAATTTAATGTTTTAAGTAATAATAATTCATTAAAATAACGTTTTGCGCTTAAACATTTATTGTAGGTAGTTCAGTTTCTAATAAAGTTTGTCTGAAGTAAAATCGGACAACACTACGAATAGGTAAGTATAATTATAATATTAGAGGGGTAATAACGACGATATTATTATAAACTGTGATAGAAAGCATTACATTATCTTCAGGACTTAATTATTATGTTTGTAATTAGTTATTAATTATTTGTAGAGAATTAATTTATTATGTTCATTTTATTAATTTAGTTGAATTTGTAAATATGTTTTTAAGATTTATTTGATTAGGTAAGGATATTAATATTTATTTAATTACACTCAATCATAAGAAAAAATAGATAGAAGAAATTTTTACAGACTAACCCCACCTCCCCTAAAAAAAAAATTGCCATAACACTCTCAAACATTTTCTAAATTTTGTTTTAATCTCATTCAATATTATTGTAGTAAATATTTAGCCTCCCCAAAATCTCAAATGCTATTTGCACCCATGCACTTAAGTGACAACTGAATAAAAGTTTTAGTTTAAGCTTAAAATAGTTCAACAGTTTATTTCAAATCATAACGCAAAGTTGGATTAAGGTCAGACCAACCTAGTTCGATTATAGTCAAAAAAGATTTGAATGAACGTATTATAGAATGACTGTATTAATATTAATACCATCGATGATGGTATAAATCAATTTCAATTAAAACCATAATTGTATTCTCACTAAATAGATTATAATTATTAATGATAGGTATAGAGAAACATGTCACTTTATAAAATTATCATAGAATATTATTAAATACAATTTTTACTTTATTTTTGGAATAAAATCCTCTTAAAGCTAAAAAGCACTTATTTATCCATCCCTTATCACTTATAAAAATTCAATGAATAATATTTTTATTTTTTATTAAAACTCAAAATATCTGATGCCGCTTTTTTTTAACCATTCATTTAGTTTATAAGAAAAAAATCAAAAATATTTTGTACGAGTAATACGAGTATAAAATGTAAATACAATAGGTTAAATTCGTTATACTGTCACACATACTCTCATTCTCAATTAATTGTAACCTTGTATGTAACATCGCATCAGACAGTACTACCGGGTTTGACACTGACCAATTATGTAACATTGTTTACTTATTCAACACTATGGGATTATTACATGAAATATGCAGGCCGAATAGTCAATACTATATTTTAATGTTTCGTAGTAAATTGTGGACGCTTGATCAACTGGTAACAATCTCTAGGGATTATGAAATATTTATTTAAGATATCATAAATCTTTAGTTTCAATCTACATTAAAGTAATAACATTGCATTTGTGAACAATCTTATGTAATTTTCATTACATATTGATTGATAGCACATATTAAATTTATTTCCATCTATCAAGTACTCAAAGAAAATCTACTAAAATACCAAACTATGTCGTATATGAAAAAAATTCACAAGATATGGTCTCTGTCAGGGCATTTTTGCTTTTAATGTACGGAAACAATTTGATGATATAATTAGTCTTTTTACATAATTAAAATAATAAAGAAAATGTGTAAAGTGAGTTTAAATTAGAAAAACAAGACCTCTGGGAAATTTTTGGGAAGAGAAAACTATATAATAATTAAATATAAAATTAAGGATAATCGCTAAATAAATTGGTTTGATGTTACTATGTTACACACAAGATAATCCATAAACAATAATAAACAATAATCCATAATAAACAACATTGTATTTTAAGAGCGTGTTTAAATATTAAATAATTTCCCAAAATATGTCTATAATGTTATCGTATATTATTTATATCACATTTTTCTCACAAGTCTATAAAAAAATTATTTACAGCTACATAGTTTTTGATGGTAATACAACTACGAAAATTGTTTTGTGAAATAATATGAGAATGGTGAGGTATAAAGTTAAATTCAAATTCCAAATTCCAGAATCGTTAAAAATGTCAGGATAAATCGATAGTGGTAATACATTATCTAGTTATAAAATATGCAATCGGTATTGTTTGTCAAACGTCACTGGCTGGTTAGAATTCAACTATAGTAGGTATATTGACTATTGAGTTAGGACTAACCAATTATCTCGCATCGCATGTACCCACATCATTCGACCAACAAACTACCAACTAAGTGAAATCAGATGACTCAGATGGAACCACTTAAATTATTTTAATATTTATAAAATTTGCCAGTGTATTTGTTATTTTACCTATTTATGAAGTAGAGATCTAAAGAAAGATGTTTTACAGATATAATTATTAAAACAAAACACAATTAAAGAGAGAGACAGAGCTGTTTTAAAAAAAAAATTAAAAAATTTTCAAATATACACAAAAATTAGAAATAAATACTATCAACTTTGAGGGTGGTAACTGATAGCAAATTGGATCTTCTTAGAATATTCGAGAAGTAAAAATAGGAAATTTGCAGTACTTTTCAATACTCGGAAAAATATAAATAAAACAGTTAAGGAAAAACGGGATGTTGTACTCAATACCAGTTTTTGACAAGATATTGATATTGTTTTATTTTCGTCAAAAACTAATAACCAAATCTTTACAATAGACGGCATTTTTATGTACATGATAACATTTTCAAAATATTTTGACGGTTAATGAGCTGCTTACATATTTTGACATTTTCAATTTTTTTAGCATTTTTAGAAACATTTTGATTGATTTTTGATCTTTTGATTGACCTTAAATAAGTATTAAGGTCCCTCATTAGTTGTTTTTATAATAACTAAAATATACATAGTCACAGTTTTTTTTTTATAAATATTTCAAGTAAAAATGTTGACGAAATTCATCAAAGTATCAAAAACATATTTATAAATTATTTTCAAGTAAGAAATTAATAAAAATGTTCCTTTTTATATTTATTGCTAGATGTCTAGCCCAGCTTTACCCTTGCAAATATTTGTTGTTTTTTTTTTTTTTATAATTATATTTTGTAAAAAAATGTTTATGCAATATTATTTCTAAAAATTGTTATAATAGCAATAAAATATTATGTAACCAAAAGAAAAAAATCTTGTTTCGTGGGCTCAAAAAAAATTATGTATGAGCCTACCTTTGAGATAACTGCTAAAAAGGTTAGAGATTGAAACAAAAAAACTACGAACAATATTTAAATTTCAATGAATGTAATGTATAACTTTTTATTGAATAAGGTTCAATAGTTACCGAGTCTGTTAGCTTGTATAAACCAACTCGAGTTAAACATAAAGTGACAAAATATCAAAATAATTTTAAATAATATTATTGGTGAAAATTATTATATCCGATCAGTTTTATTAAATTCAAGTCGTAGCAACCATTTATATACAAAAATCCCATGAAAAAAAGGCTTTTCAATTTATCCCATGTTTTCCAATTGTCTGGAAAAATTTTAAAATTTTTCATTTAAAACATAATTCTGACCATTATGAATATTTATTAAAAATAATGAGTCAAATCCTACCAGCCGTTCTCGAGTGATGCAGTTAAATGGACAACATTTCATTTGTATTTTATAAAATTTAAAAATTGAATACAAGATTCTTCATAAATGTTGTATTTATAGCGAAAAAAAGTTTACCGGAAATTATTTTTT
>PVMI01046140.1:0-12737 GCA_008528875.1 Aulacorthum solani
AAATTTTTTTGAATTATTAAATATTTAATAACTTATTATTATTAAATTTTTTTTTATTATTTTAAAAAAAAAAAAAAAAAAATACAGAGCATCATCGTTGTCCCCTTCCCCGAGTTTTCTATCGTTGTTTAATTCAATTTTGATTATCTTTATCATATTATACCCTCCATTAAATATCAATTAAAACGGTACGCCAATTCTGTTCGCAGAATTAGTCGTAGGTACACAGTCTCATATAAGAAAAAAACACTAAAGGTTTGGATTTTGACCTAAAGAACATCACGCTGCTATACAACCAACTGTATACATATTTTGACCGCGGGTAGTGGTGTACATTCTCGGTTTATTAACAAAACTATGATGTATCGTTTGACTTAGACGACGCAAGTCAATACACCTACGCACGTACAACAATATCGAGACGCCTGTACCCAAATCCGGACATTTATTAGTATATTTAGGTACGCATTTCGCCCACGAGTTCATTATACTTGTTTTACGTAACTATTTACACTGTAGGCCGCTCCGGCAGCATGATTTTTGTCACGACGCGAAACACGCCTATAAATATTATTGTTTTCGACAATTTTCGTACAATTTTTACTTTCTATAAGACTATCGAGTAGGTACTCTCACATCAAATCCGCTGTATTTCTTTTATAGCGTTATAGTGCTGCAGTATGTAGTTCATAGGTCTTTGAATCGGTGTATCTATATACTTAACGTTGGGATTTAAAGTTTTAAACCTTATTTTAATTGTATAAGTTATACGTATCCAACTATCATTAGGTATAAAGTAATGAAAACATTTTCAAAATTTTCCTCATTACTATACCCAACCGAGTAAATTTTAAAAGATTGGCCGCGCGGTTGATGTTAAATAAATTCTAAGTAGAAAAATGGTTAGGTTTACACTAATTTAGTAAACATCAGTAAGATACGATTCTGTATATTATATTATATTCAGATATATATTTAGGTTATAAAATAGACCTATTAATTATTATTGAAGTATTAAGAATATATTAACAAAAAATATAACCGAACAAAATAGTTATTTAATAGTAATTTTCTATAACTTATTGTATACCTCCCTTAAATACATTAGCTATATATATGACGTGACTAAACCATGTATTAAATCAGTGTACTGAAATTTGCATTTCAACTTTCGAGTTAATAAATGTCTACCGCCATTATTTCATTATCTGGTGTAAATATCAATTCAGTTTGAATGACATGTCACGTGACAATTATTCACTTAACGATCGTGTTAGGTATATACTATATACTATAGTATATTTTACTACATCTTCCATTCTGTATTGTAGTTAAAATTTACATACTTCGTGATCTCAAATGAAACTACAACGTTTTATTCATGAAGTGAAAAATAAAAGAGGTCAATGAGGGAAGGTTTGTTACACTACAAATTTTACGGTGCTTAAAAAAGCTGCTTACATGGTGACATTTAATGTTTACACTTTTAGAAATATAAAAAACACCTAAGTGTTTCTGGAAAGATCGTATACAATTTAATTTTAAATTAAACATTCTTTGGTAATATGTTATATGTATTATCTTGGACATATATCGCATGTATATATATTATATTATCGCAATGTGTATGTATTATAATTTATTATTTTTTTATGAAAATTAATAACGATGTACAATTTTTAAGGTAATTCTTAAACATTTTTTTTGTTATGTCCGATCAATACAACCCCTTTTGTTATATGCCGTATTTCCGTTGATATTTAAATATATACATACCTATATTAGTCTTCATACTGCAGTTATTGGCATAATCCATACAACTATATGCATAAAATCTATATGTTAGTTATATATTATGTTTATAAGTATAATCCTTTTATTTTTAAGTAATTTAACTAAATGTGATAGTGGAGTGAAGCTTTGCATGTATGATACGGGGATATCTACCACTCTAAAGTAATGGATCAAATTCTATTTATTAAGGAATAATAAAATCAAAAATAAAACTATAAAAGTCTTTAAAAAATTTTAAACCTCAACAAATAAACATTTTTAAAAACGTATGGTTACAATAATTTCAAACAGCCATCTTTGATCGCAAACTGAACATATACAATACAATTTGCATTATATTATTAAATTTGATACTCAATACACTGTAGAATATTATATTGTTATAGTGGTTTAATAACGATAACACTTTGGAATAGAATTTAGCAGGTGCGACTTTATAAACCTATTTATCTGTGAGTTGTGGGATATTTTGTGCAGATACACATAATATGGATCGTACGACGGTTATAACTGTAACGAATCGATTATCGCGTGTGGATAAGTTTTTTTTAAATTACCGAGAATGTTGATAATATAGTGACAACTGATAACCTGTATGTATACCTATAGGAAACCTACGCACGATTAAAAAGTTTTCGGTGCTTGAAATTGTTTTGTGGGAAAAACGTTTACGGCTGGAGCGCGTGCGCCAAACGATTTCAAACGTACGTTATAAGTTCGGCATGATAGTGGTGGAGCGGGGAAAAGTCCGTTGGTCGTGTTGCTTACGAATTCGCGTAGTAGGAGCGCTCGACGCGCGCGCGCGCTTACAGCCCGCCGCTGACGACGACGGACGCTCCGCGCGACCAGTGACCGTTAAACTGTGAGAAAAGTCCCGAGAGCTGTGTGGTATACGGTTTCACGCGCGGCACACGTGTTCGTCCGCGTCCGTTACGCGATCCCGGACAGTTCGGGATTAACGACAAATATATGATATAAAATATTCACTATAATATTATAAGTAAACGCGTGTGAACGATATATTCGATTTTTTTCTGTGACGATAATTATAACAAAAACAAGTGCTGCTTTTTGTTCGCGTTCCAACACCCGAATTGATGCGTTTTTGATTTTCAAAAAAACCGATGGAACCGTAAACGACGCGCTTCTGTTAAAACGATTTACACGTACACACCGGCGACCGGACTGTAAAAATGGTACGTTATATTAATATAGAATATTAACTTTGTACTAAGCATATAATATAGGTGGATCACTAATTATAGTTGGTTACAATAATACACCTATCAGGAGCAAAATTTCAACAAAAAAAGCTGGTTGTGATAAAACCTTCTGTTTATTAATAAGTCTAATGATTATGATTTATGGATTACGCGATGAGTAACTTCGCCCCCGACCACGATTGAATAATAAAAAATTTGATAGTTGCTTTAAATGCTTTGATAATGTTATTAATAATTTAAGAACTAATCAACTACAAATGGAATATTATAATATATATAATATAAAATATATTTTTTACAAGGGTGCTAGCTTTCTCTACCTAAATTGATGCCTAAATTTGATACCTGTATTATTTGATAGTATTATACTACCCGTCTTTCCGTGACTTTACGGGATATTTACATGCACTAAAACTGCGATTGACACCGCTTGTTATTGAAGGTTCACTTGAAAATTTTTTTTTAAACCAACAGAAGCCTGTTAACCACAAAAAAATATAATAAAATAATAATAATATATTACATTATTGATAAGCTGTAGTAATTAAAATATCAGTTCTATATGGGTTGATTATAATATAGGATATAATATAATATATATTACAGAAATATTATTATAATATAAACGCAATCAAACACACTCATATACCTATGTACTTAAATTTACAGTTGGACTTTTAATATTATGTAACTGTACAGAATACATCTTATTTACGTTTATACATTTGACTAACAAATGTTCGTTATCTCTAATAAGTAATTTTTATTTTTTGATCATTTTAATAGAACAACGCTTTAAAAACTAAAACAAAATTTTATATTAGTTACTTGTAATAATAATAAATTATCTCAAAATCATTTTTCGATATACCTATCTTATGATTACAATTTACGACGGTTCTCAAATCAGTTATTTTTTATAAATTAAACTACATAATCTGCATTACAATTTACTTTTAATTTTATACTAATGTACCTACCAAAATTGTATTGTGTGGTAAATACAAATTACTTGTACGCATTTCTTATAGATTTATTTCTTATTGTACATTAAAAGTTAAATAAAAAATATGCCATCAAAAAAAACATTGTTATTTGTATAGGTACTTAAAAAAATTCTTATAAAACCTAAGATGTTATCAGTGTTATCATAATTTAAGTATTAATCGTATACATAGAATTCTTAACAATACAAATTGTATGGATTTCTGCATTTTTAGTGAAATTCTTACATCCGTATATATTATTTATACACGTGTTTGCTCGTTTATGCCAATATTTCACTTTCGAATTAAAAAAGAAGCAAACCTATATTTCTGAAACTAGCACGAAAGCCCGTTGTCAGGGTGTAGTTCCTATTTCTCCCCCAAATATGTCAAGTTTCATCATTATCAGCGTGTTGGGCTCTCAAGAATATTAAACTCTCCCTCTTTGACCGAAAGTACCTCTCACGTAAGCTAATAATATTGTGTTTGTTACCCTCGTACTGTGCACATAAAGTTCACTACCCCAATCGAAGTTGACAGATATGCGTGATTAGCACCTATACTATGCTGTAGTTAATTGATTTGTGGATTTTTGTTTTCCGCTGTCGATCAATAGTTCACTTTAACTTCTTAGAAACATTTTTTTTCATACTGTTATTATTTATACCTAATAGAAAATGTATATATTTATAGTTGTGTATGCGCAAATGAGGATACATTTCATTTATTTATTAGTTCTCAACAAAAAGTAGTTATTTCTTGGTAAATTTTGATTTTATTTGAAGCTTTGTACATACTTTCGCTTTCTTGACATTTTATACCCAAAGACGAGGCAAGAAATTAATTTGTCGGGGGAGATTATAGAGTTAAACAATTGCGATGTAATCGATCTACATCTGAGGTGAATGCTGTCCGGGTGCCATACTACCGTGACATCTCAAATCTTCCATATCGAAATTTCACTGATCACGATCACGGAATTATAATTGAATATACATTTCTAGTTATTATTTTTTTTACTTTTGAGGAAATTACTTCTTTTAAGATAGGTACATATTGTCGATTTTTCATTTTTATGTAACATGTAATTCAGTAATTGTTAAGAATAATAGATCATGTTTTCAGTCAGCATTGAGAGCATATTATATATTTGTAATGTCTGTGATTTTAGGTATCATCAACCTATTTTTGAATATTTTTACATTGAGCATATAATAATTCTGAAAATATAATTTTCAGACGTACCGAACATACCTAAGATATTATAATTTATGATTAATTAATAAGTTCAAATTTTTTCATTTTTCATTTATTAATGAAATCTATATTTTTTCTATTTAATAAACAAAATAAAATCTCGAAAGTTGCGTGTCAAAATTATGTGAATTTGCTATCTTATCTTAAAAATATAACTAATCCGAATTGGTATACAGACATTTTTATTGATTCATATTATGTAATATTATACCTGCACACCTAATTTTTGTTTTACCGCGAGACACTGTAATTACACTAATATGAAGGAGAAAATAGTCGAGGAAAAATGTCGTTTATGATTAACTTGATATAATTATAATATATTGTATATGTGGGAATATTGATTATAATATAATACAAAGATAATTATTATTTGAATATTTTATGTAGGTATACGATTACACATTAGTAAAGGATAAAAAGGCGGTTATCGCCTTTCAATTTTTTTAATGTATATATATATATATATATATATATATAGTATATAAATAAAGTAAATTAACACGTTTCAATTATCATATATTTTGTGTAAACAACGTGATGACAAATTATTCCGTGACTCATTTGTAATTGTATTATATCATAATAATATACTATACATATGAACTTATTCTGCAACTCTCGAGTTTGAAAATCTTGTCTAAACTTAATCATTTTTTTTTTTAATTTTAAAGTAGGAGTCTATATAGGATTGGTCGGGTGTGGGTTGTTAGGTCGTTGAGGCGTTGACTAATTCGGAAAACGACAGGACCAAAACGCAGTGCACAGCCACGGGTCCACCACGCCTAGGTTTATATTATTATAAACATTGCACACGGATCGTCGAAAAAAAATGTTATTCATTATTTCACTCCGCTGTTCGTTGCTGACAGAAAATTCCATTGAGAAATTATCACCTGCTTGTTATTATTATTTTTTGTGAATAAATACGTACTAATATGTATGTATACTATTTACCATGAAAAATATAACCATACCCATAAATATATTTGTAACGAAACAGCAAGAAAGCAGCGTTCACTGCGCGTGTAGCGTAGTACACTGGGTGTAGCGTCACAAATCACGGTGGTCGGACGATTTTAGATTGAAAATACATTTGGATATGTCAGATATTTGTGTGATACATCCTGTAAAATATGTAAGTACTGTACGATGACGACGACTTCGTGGTTGTGCGGTATTTTCTGCGTGAGAGGACGTCCGCTGCAACCGTATTCTATTGTCATTTTATCTTGAGCGCGTGCTGAACAGATGTACCATTACAAATTTACAATATATAATATGATGACGGTGACAGCGACTACGATGATGATGATGTTCTGTACCTATCTGTATCGCGTGTCAACCCAAAGCATTCGTCAATGGTGTATGGCGGAGGTAGTATAGTATTCTATTATATTGGTATATGCCCGACCAGTCTTATCACGACTGCTAATAATAATAATAATAATTATCATTATTATTATAGATATTATGTATAAATTCGGTTGTTTTTCATCAGTTTTTCTCAACGACTGCGGCGCGAAACATCTAAATGGCAGCAGTTAAGGTAAATTTTTCAATCCATATAAAGGGACACGATTGTAACGAAAGTATGTGCTCGCGCGTTCGCTAAAATATATTGATAATAGTTCACCTAGACACGTTACTTATTTTTATTGTTATAAGACAAAGATAAAATCATATTGATTATATTTTAGTGCAGTCCTCTGTCTTTTAGTGTAGGGGACCACCATATGTGGAAACTTTATTTAGGTAATGCAATATTTTCTTATAATTTATCCAGAAAATTATAATACCATAATAGTTGAATTCTAAATAGGTATTCATATTTTTGGTTGAATTTAAAAGACGGAAAAAATGATTATCTGATTTAAATTATTTTTTAACTTTGCGGACATTGATGCGGAATTCAACTTAAAATCGTCTACAACGTATAGTCGTCGATTTCAAAATGTCTTAACAATAATAGCTAAACATTGTTTTTACCGCCCTGCAGATAACCGTTTATAGTATGAAATGTTAAACATTATTTAAAAAAAATACCTTGTTAACTTAAGTGTGATTAAATTTGCAATAGAAAATAAATAAATAAATAAAAAACAGTAAATAAAAAAGTCTACCTCTGTAGGTACCACACATATATGTGCTATACCAGAATTGTTTTTTATACGATTAAACATCTGATATATTGTATAGTCCACTTCAGTTGCAGTTCATATAATGTTCACTGCGTTCGTTGTATCGATTAATATTGATGTATAATTGAAAGTCAAAACCATTTATTTTACTTTACTCGTGGTTTTATTACATATTGGTACTTGAATTATCTTTAAACGCCTACGTAAGACATATATACTTATACCATGGGGGTAATACTGAAGTAATAGTTTAGGTACCTATGTTATAATATGCAGTTGTGCAAATGTAATTTTATATATATATATATAAAATATACGTTTTTAGATACCATAAATTATAGGCATACACATTTTTTAAAAATTGTATATATTTTTTAGATCAGAAAAATATTCTGTATTATGTAGGACGTAGAACAAATGACAATAATATCATAATATTTGTAAAAAAGCATGTTTTACATTTTATTGTTTTGATAATAGCCACAAAGTAATAAACATGCTCATTATTTTATGAAAGTACATAACTTGCATGTTTTATGTGTCACGTTTCTTAGTACAACAATGAAAGAGTATAATAACATTTAAGGGTTAAGTAATTTATGAAATATGTTCTTCATTATTGGTTTAAGTACTAAAAACTTCCTTTATAATAAGTTAGAACCCGAGTAATTCCTGTAGTGCGAAATAATTTAATAATGAAATATCCTATTTACTATGTAGGACGTAGCCATGTATTATACGTCTTGCGATCTTTAATATTTAAAGTCGTTATTCTATAACATAAAATATAAATAAATAATAATCGTAGAAAAAGATTGTGTTTACAATCTAGTCGAGGGTGGATCATATAATATCGTAGCGAATGCACGAAGATTAATATTTTATGTCGAGGTAATAGAATGAGTTTTATAATACATTTATGATACAACTAACTGCTACTTACTGGTAAGTTATTTTTATATAGTAGGTAGTATGCTACTATATAGCACCTACCTACATTAATTTTTATATTTCGAAATTAATCATGTTCCTTGTACAACTACAAAGTAAATATAAACCTTGAAAACATTAATTCTATTCTTCAAGTATTTTATAGTTATATTTTTAAAAAATAAAGTACAATTGTTTGCATTCATTTAAAGTTATAATAATTGCTTATCTATATCTATTATGATTATATGATGTAAAAGTTATTCCTTGTAAACAATTTGATATTAAGTATTTTATGTACATAAGGTTGGACGTGTACAAGTTTCCTTATATACATTTACTGGTTAGGAGTAAAATGAGATTTATTATTTTAATAATTAGTAATATATTGATTGATTGTAAAAATTAAAGGATTATTATGTAGGCTTTAAAAAACACTTATGTTACAGAACAATCAACAGCTGGATAATATTTTTAGTTAGTCACGTTTATATTAATGCGTTATGTTCTACAGAGAGTTTTTCATATATGTACAGATTTGAAGTTCTTTATAGATTGTTCAAACAATATTATGCAAGTTATAACTATCATGCATGAATTTCGAAGTACACTTGGCTATTTTTCAGTTTCTTGAGTCGACCTCCCCTCTTTTGACGGATATAACTCACAAGTCCGTGACTGAACTGACAACGACATTTTTTCTATACATACAAATAATATTCGACCATATTTGGTATGTCTCACGAACGATGAATCACCAAAAACGATGTATAAGTTACCGTCGACAACGATAAACAATAATATTTTACAAAGTGAAGCATATTCTGGGATAAAAGAATTTATATAATTAAGATATTTGACAGTATAAGTAGGAGCGCAGATGTGCACGGAAATGTTTAAATATTTAATTCCACCCACCCTCAACAGACAAGCGGTACTTTGTGTAATTTAATGTTATTCGTCTACACCATTATAAGTTTTATAAAGTTTAAAAAAACATTAATTATTTAAAAATATAACAGCGTACTCTTAAATATTCAGTTTTCAGGGGTAAATTTATCATTTTATTAATATAATCTAAATTGACTACATTATCTTTAAAATGATTGACAATCATTTTAATCGAGCCAGATAAAGACGTGCGTAAAACGTGGATTTAAAATGTCTTGCTTACTTTTTATGTAACCATAAGAATATACCAACCATCTATGTTTATGATAAAAACTTATACAATTTTACTGTGTTTTATCATTATACAAGGCTTTTTATCGGTGTTTACAGCTTACCTAGGTTTTCTCATTTCCATTGTCTAATATTTTGTGTTTCGCTCTAAAATATATTATTTAATAATATGTAGGTACACTGTACCTTGTACCTATATGTTTTGGAATTTCCCACTGTGTTATATGGTGACTATAACAGCTATAGAGAGATAAATACGGCGGAACCAAACCATTTTCAATAATTCATATAGTTGATGTCGATTGTGTTTAAAGTCGTCTTGCCGTATATACGACGTTATTCGGACCGGCGGTAGCACCAGAAACCGGTAGAGGAAAAACACATCATAATATAATAATATGATACTACCAAGCGCAGTCCAAATCCAAATATAAATCGATTGTAGCGTTGTTCAATTTGCCGGTCGTCTAAAAGTCCGATGCTGTTTTCTTCTGTTCCTTGGTAAGTCGGTACTCACTGCTCGGACCGTGCCATTGTTTCCGTACCTACCCATATAGTATGTATAAGGCTAACGGTTTTCCGCGACGTGGACATGACGGTGTGCTGCATTTGTGAGCAAAATGTATGTGTTTTATATTGGTGTTTCGTAAACGTCCGACCTTATAGTCACTCTGTAGATACCTACTCTTTTATCCTAACATAGTAACATACATGCTGCAAACGAACTGTGAATTAATAAACTATATTTTGTTAATTTGTCATAAATATTTACAAAGTCAGGGCCAGGCTTAAAAATTTTCTGCTGAACTAGCGCCACTTCCACAAGACTAAGAGAGGATTCAGATCAATTAAATTAATTCCGTATCCATAACAATTTCAAAATTATATAGGGTAGTTTGTAATAATTGACGTGTCAACAAAATTGTTTAACAAAATATAACGCAAAAGCATAAAAACCAAGTCAAGTATGTTAAAAATAAATATTAAATAATACTTTATAAGCATTATTATTATTATAAAAATGTATACAGTGTCTTAAATACCTCAAGCTCTATAAAAACATTGAAACTGGAAAAAAAAATGATAGAAGATTAGTTAAAGTTAAATAACGGATCGCTCAGTATTATTTTGGCGTATTTAGAAGACTTGATGACTGGCCGTTTTAATAGCTCTTTAAAAATTTAAATCATCAAATACTCCGGATGCGGCACCTGTGCATTATTATAATATAGTGTCAATGACACGTTTCAAAGTCCGTACGATGTTTCGTAGTCATCGTAATATTTTTCGTAAATATTCGAATAAATGTGATTTGTGCGTGTTGTGGGCTGCACGTGGTGCGTTTACCGCACCGTTACACGCGGCTTATTTCGCGACCACAAACCAACTAAACGTCGCCCCTCCCACCACAACCACCCCATATAGACGACCTTTTTCCGGTATAATATTATTATATATTATTATGTCTTGCTCCAGCTTGGCGACATTATGCGATATTTCGTATATACCTACCTAATACGTGTGTGTACTGTAGGTATACGTTGGACTTTTTTCCCGCTCGCCAAAGTGGTCCTATCCACGCCATCGGAATTGATTCGTGAATTATTCCTACTCACGTTTCGTTTCGCGCACGAAATAATTTGAATTTCCTGCAGAGTTCGACAAATACGAAACTGCGCCCACACGTATAGTATAGTTATATCAACCTACCCTGCAACTTAGCTATACGGGTGACAGCAGCACCAGCGGTCGTGCTCTATCGGATCCGCCGCTGTTGGAATCTATGTACAATACAATGCATTACACGCAGGCATGCCCGGGATTCGAAAGCTCATTTTTATTATTTAGATATTTTTAGGTGTGTATAGGGTGTTGTGGGTACCTCTTTATCACGATTCGGAGGATGTAAAATGTAAATGTATGCATGCAGATCGACGGTTGTAGTTGTCCCCGGCTAGTCTCTTATCCGATTGATTTATTGTCGATTTTTTTCCTTTATTTATACCGCGTGGGCCACATCGGTATAAGAACCTAATGCGGTAGAAGAACCTAATGCGGTAGCACCCGCGGCTGCTGCAGCGAACACCGCGTTGTATAATCGTGTACGGTTTCAATAAGAACTATTATTATATATAAAGTGCATCTATAGATATGACTATTATAATAGTACGTAGAAAATGGGACACACGACGTCGTTTACCTATGTGCGGTTCGTATAAATATTATAATGACGCGGAGAAGAAAACAAATTGTGCATTTTACTATACTATATTATTCTGGTTTTTGTTATGTGCGTACGACTATAATATAGCTACAAAGTTTTTTTACCCAAAGTATTTTTACAAAATTCTGGCTATTAAAACTTGGACTTAAACTAGATTTGCTATTACACAAGATGCTATGTAGCGATTCAGTATGGAGAAGACGTGTGATTGTTATCATAGTTTAATAATATATAAAATTCAAAATTATATATTCATTTTTAAACAAACGCTTGTAATGTCTTAGAGCTTAAGTCGATTGTCGGTAGATTATTTCAGAAAATTAACACTATTTATTCAATAACTATCGATAGGTTGATTGGAATTTAAAGTTGTATTGTGACTTATTGCATTCGGTTAAGACTTAAATTGTTCGAGTATTCAGGTTTAATACTTACCTACTTTAATGTTCAATGCAATAATTTCTGTTTCAGGTGAGTTATAATCACATTTAAAATATTAAAGCAAAAAAATATAAGACTTATTTCGAGTGAAATAACAAATTGTAAGTACAATTTTTTAATGAAATTATAATGATACATGTCAATAAAAAAAATAAGTACTTTTTTATAGTTAAAATAATTTATTATGTATAATTCGAAGAGAAAATGTATAATGACGAATGACGTTGTATATTAAACGAGGTCTTAATAACGTTTTAGAATAAAATTGTGTGGCTGACTTATATAGTTTATGTATGATGTATAATTGTATAAAAATTATATTAATGTAAAATGTGTTATTATCTATATGTATATATTATCCATCTATATTATGAACTATCGATCATAGTCCTAAATTCAAAATTGACCGTAATAGAGCTAGTTTAAACTGTTGTATTTTTCTATTTTTTACGTTTTATAAATTACATACAGGGTAATTCACCAAGCATTCCCAGTTCTCCCTCCCTTTTATTCTTCAATAAAATGATTGAATTGATTGAAGTTTTTTATTTAAATAGTT
>PVMI01046189.1:0-15914 GCA_008528875.1 Aulacorthum solani
ATTGGTTATTAATTTTTGAATTATAGCAAATACCAAATCCTATTTTGTCGGAAGCTGCTGGTAAATATTATTAATATTTTTTTTTTTAGTTACCTACTAAGTAGTTTCTTACTTGGAGTTTTTTCGTCAGGAATCATTTATAATATTGAAAAGTTTTTTTACTTACCCTAAAAAGAAGCCTTCTCCTTACATAATTTTTATTTTAAGACCTTAAAAATCATTCCCATACCTACTTGAATATTAATTTAGTAAGAATTTTATTTATCGGTGCATAATGTTATACATTTCTTTAAGATGTGACTCAAGCACTGTATTTAAATACGGAAAACGAACCTTTTTGATGCTTGAGTATACAATTCAAGGTTATTTGAATAAACGTCAAACGTATTTTATAAAATATTTGTTTTATTTTTAATGACATTTCATAGAAATAATAATCTGTATAAGATTATTCAAAACGCATACTTGTAAAACCAATACTTTTATCGGAACGTCGAGTGTTCGAAATCTATACAATTTGTTTGTATTTCCATGATGGAGGGTTATAAATTACAATCATTCAAATATGAATAGTGTTGTCAATTTTACTAAAATATTTTTTTTTATATTTGGTATAATTTTATTAGCATTTTTCATTATTTAATATAATATTTAATGCGTTTGTATAGATATTTATTCTTAATTGTAGAATCTGTAAAGAGTGAATTATTTGAGTTTAAAATGATCGTTCGACTTTAACATCATAACCAGCTAAATACTTATCAATAAAAAATTACACTATATTATATGATGTAGTGTGTTATATTAATTTGTTTAACCTCCTACAACGATGAACTCGTTTACTCTTTGAAAACAACAGCGCATGTTTTAGTATTCAACATTCTTGTTGGCCCCTAAATCATGTCAGATAAAAAAAAAACGTATTACATTTATGTGGACCTTATAATAAATTACTAACAAGCAAGAAAATAGATTCTACTACCAAACTTATTAAATTCTTCTGTCGATGCTACCACACGTTTTGAATAATCTTCCACAAATTATTATTCTCATGAAATGGTTTTAATAAAGAAACGAATATTTCATAAAACTATTTGAAGTTACAAGAACCTTATTTTGTATATTGTTTAAACACCACAAACATAATATATATTTTCAATATTTAAAAACTATGAGTGTCGTACTTGAATATATTATATTATTACATTATTATTTTTTAATTTCATACAATATATATATAGTTAGTAAACTATTATCAACTCATATATATATAAAACCATATGTTGAGATATTTAAATTTAAAATTATGTGATATTAGCCATAAGCAGTTATTTATTTATTTTTATTATAGTTATTAGTTGTTACTTTTTTAGTTATTTTAAAAACCATGAAAATTATTTAAAATCTGATATTATAATTTATAGTTATGTATTGGAATAGATTTTATTTAAAAATTCTCTACTTTATAAAACAAAAAATCAGCTTGTCATATCGAATTAAATATCTTGAGTCTCAAAACGTGATCATCACATCATATAAAGCACAGTTTAACTGGTCTTAATAATAATTTAATTACGGTGCGACAATATGAATATTATTACTCAAAGATGATAATATAATAATAATATTCATAATGACAAGTGGGGGCGTATGCGTATATGACGTTCAAACTGCAAACTCTATTATCGGCACCGACAGGTAAGAAGAAAACGTCTTTAACAGTACCTCGGAATTTTTAAACTTCCCTGCAGCGGAGAAGGGATTGTTGACATAATTTTGGGTGACCTCAATGAATACTAATAAAGTGCACACACGACGAGAAGATATTAGAGGTACGTCTTAATTTTGTTGGTTTTTCCATGAATGCTGTCAAAAGTCTTTTGGTCTTGTCATAATGCTTTCGTCTACCGTATACGACACGAACATCATACACCTACGATAACTATGCAGCAGATCGTCATAACGCCTCACGAACGATTATAATCGGGCAATTTTCTACCAACGTATTTAAAACTTACAGTCAAACGCGTCGTTAAGACTGCCATATCCAACGTGAATGTTACAGATTGATATCATTATTAATTATGAATAATTACCATAATAATACATTTCAAAATAATTGCCCTATATGTGTTTAGTAACGTTGACAGGTTAATGGGCTAATAAATATGTTGCATCATGATTCGCGAAGAAAATAATATGAATTTAAGTCACATTTTATACACAACGGTTGTAAAGCTGAATAATTTTGGCCTAAATATGTCTATATATCGAATTTTCGAATCTATAAAGAATAGTATTTCAAACACAATATAACATTATTGTCCATCGTTAACAATCGTATTGATTTGACATGGGCGGGGTGAGTTTCATACTTAGAAATTTACAAAAGATATATTATCTTGTAGATAAATTTACAATTTGAAATTTAAAATTTTTATTTCTTTATATCAAAAATAAGTCTAGATTATAAAATAAATAATAAGTACCAACTACAAGCACTAAATATTAAATTAATTTAAATTGTATGGTATCAGCCATTAGGATATAATAATATTATGTTTGACATTAATCATGATAATTGACACTAGACGGTCCTACCTACACAATATTTCAAAATATATATTTAACGAGTAGTTCAGTTAATACTCTGAATTTTTGTGGATAATATGTTATTTATTTCATGTCAACATCGTTTTTAAACATATCCCAAAAAGTATACAGAAAATGAATGTTAACCTAACAAACAACAATGTGTTCAATGTGTATTTGTGCAAACATCTGTTTCAGATACAGATGAATTGAAATGAAAAGCAAACACTATATATAATATATTAAAAATAATAAAAGGCCATGATGTGTGTATAAATCATCCAATTTGCTTTCATACCGTCTAATTGGGGTCTTGTGGACCTTTTTCGAAATTTACTTTCAATGTTAATTTACAGCTCCCGGTTGACACATAAATTAATGCATTTCAGAATTGAAAAATCAACAGTTGGATGTGTCTTAGAACACCTGCTGGTTCAGACTACGCGCTACCTAAGTAGTTATACATTCTATAGTTGCGTCAAACCAGTAACCACAAAAAACATTATTGTATCTAAGATGACCTGTAGTTTACACTGTGGAATAGTTTTGTAGTTTATGGTATAAAAAATATATGCGTGTTATGCGTTGGACGTCATTAGTATAAAAAATAAATTAACGATGTAATTTAGAATAGTTTTATACAAACATAAAATGTTTTTGGTGCTTTAGATACGATCAATAGTAAATCTATAATATACAAATATGATTAAACTGTTTCTACATATTTATTTTATTTTTATTACATTATAAAAACTAATAGCAACACTTAACTTGTTTCGAAACTTGCAGACGGTTAGGTTACGAATGAAAACGATAAGTTATAATTCTATTATATAACGTTAATTCGTCATATTATTATTATATATTCTCACTAAATATAATATAATATGTATAAAAGTGCGGATTTTTATACTTAATATATGTTACATTACCTAGTATGACTTACTATAATAATAGACCCGAGGGCCCTTAAGTCTTGTTTTGTGTGAATATAATCGTTTGATTCTGTTGGACTGGATTTATTATATATATATATATATATATGTCTATGAGATATGGCAAAGCTTCGTTTTATTGATACAATTTATTTATTGGTAATAATAAGTTTGCGACTTGGTCTGATGACAACGATATAATTACCGAGAGGTATTATATTTCGAGAAAAAACTCTGTAACAATAATTTATACATTAATTATTAATTATTTTACTTATACTGTTGCAGTAATAGCGTGAATATCGAAAACGTATATCAAACGAAATCTTCTTTTTTATAATGATGTGCAAAACCTATATTATAATAGTGCCTATGGACGTTAGAGTGTAATATTTTATATTCTCTCGAGACTCGAGCTATTTTTTTTCTCAACGCACAATACAACAATCGAAAAATATTATGCGCTTATTGGTATTCGAGATCGGTATTCGGCAATCCATATACGAAGAAGTGAATGTGTTCTGGCCACAGAATAATATCGTTATAATGATGACGGAGCGGGTGAACCGACGGCAGCAGCATGCGAATGTCGTAGTCCGCCGTGAACTTGCCGGGTCATTTTCTACGAATCGCTCGGACTGAGTCCCACAAACGGGGGAGGGGGGGGCCGACGGTCTCTATACACCACCTCTTGTTTCGCCATTCAAAAAGCAATAAATATCCGAGCCGTATAATAATATGATGATAATAATATATAATACGCGCGTCTCGCACCGTCACCCATCATCCCCCGAACGTATCAATTTCGTTAAACAGATGTTCGAGAGCACATAATAAACGTTAAAGACGAGTGAAAAAAACGAACGAACGAACGTTTTTAACTCCGGACGATTCATTCAACAATGCCAACTCGCGCACACACACGTCGGACGCGCGCGCGAGCGGGTGACTGTGGGTGGCTTCCTGCTGCAGCATAATATTATATATTATATTATCATATTATTATTGTAAACGCACTCTTTCAATATACGGTTTTCATATTCTTAAGGTGTCATTATTATATTATATTATATTATTACGTATTATATATATTATTATAATATCGTATTGTGCGCATCATAATAATAACTACGCGTGTACGGGTGTAAGGGGGAGAGTACGACGGGGGCCCCCACGACAGTTTCGCGTTTAGCCCCCATAACTCATCGCGTGACGTGTGTTTCTCTTCCTCCGACCGGACAACAACCACCGTCGTCGTATAGTCTTCATATTATTATTATTATAACCATAGTAATCGTCGTCGTCGCCGTCGACGTTATTTATGTACGGTTTATTATTTATTTACACAAAACACTGTGTGTGCCAACCATTGAATGACTCCTACCGTTTTTATGAACTGGTTTTTATTTCACGGCAATATTACGGCAGCGTATGCCTACACACACACACACACACACTCACACATTGGTGGCGATGAAGAAAAGAAGAAAAAAAACGTCAAAGACGTAAAATAAAATAATAATGTCAATGAATATTTCCAACGGACATTTCTCGCGAATCGCACCACGAGACGTCGCGTCCCGACACTGCCCCCCGCACCCCCTTCACACCCTCGGACCCGCCGAAGACGATGTCCTAACTGCGGGTCTTCTCCGTTTACCATACACTCTCCCTGTCCTGCTGCACAGTGTTCTACTTACGTGTACATAATATTATAATATATTATATTATATTATACGTATAATATACATTCGTGCTCAGTGGCCGGTAACAACAACAGCGACACACACTGCACACGCACAACCTAAAAACACGTGTATAAAGCGCTGGTATTTCGAAATAAATCTATTAAAATGTGGAAATGTGCAAAACCAAATGTGTTTTAAAATTCCTTCTACACACACACGCAGGGACATTATAAATGTATATATATATATATTATATTGGACAACAAAATTATGGATTTATCACAATGCACAGTGTATAATAATAATAATAATAATATAATATCGAAATGGAATTTCACTTGTCCGCGAGCATTTACAATGTAATATTATTATGTACGTATAAGACGCGTTCTAAAACACCGTATTACCTATATATTTATTATATTATTATAGTGTTATGCCACCTACTGAGTACTATGACACATGTATCAAATGATTTTATTCAGCAGTAGGTATACCTACACAGTATGAAAATAGTGAGCATAATTTATGTCGGATGGAGAGAATTTAATATTTTTAAGCACACGCGTACTAGGTGTATACCTACTGTGCTAATGGCATAAGGTCTAGAGTGAAATTTTAAAAACACTTTTTACCCGGGTACAGATTTACAATAAATTACTGTATTGACGACGTCAACCAATCATAATACTACTTAAAGTTAAATAAATTATTTGTACGACGATAAAAATGTAAAGACATTATACAGGTATAACTTTACAGGTTTTTATATTTACATACTTAGATATTATTATTCTATTTGTTTTAAATTTATAAGTATGGTTAAGATTTATATACCTATTATATTAAGTTTAAAACATATAAATTTATATAATACAAATATTTGATTAGAACACAGACTATGTGCATAATATATTTCAATAATTAGTCCCTAAAATAATAATTTTTTCTAATATTTAGAATTATTTATATTATTTATTATTATTTGTTTTTTATACCGAAGTATTTTAAAATTAATGTTAATTACAATAATTATTATAATATTGCTCACAATTAATATTTTTGGTTGTTCATTTCTTATCATTTTTTATAATTGTTTCCCCCCCACATGTTAGGTGTTAAATCTGATACGAGTGTCAGAAGTCGAATCGATCACGAATCCGTCGAGCCGTACATCGGAAACCGAAAAAAAACAAACTCACAAACATAACACGAGAAGACGTCATGACAAAAGGTCTGTGTGTGTCAGTACAAGGTTGGATTTTTTTTTATATTATTTTCCCTCTATATAATGTGTACGGCAGTGATCTTCCCCCTGTTATTTTATTATTATTATTTTTTTTTTTTATCGTCTAACCAAGCGTAAGTAATCGCGGCCCACAGAAGGCGTTTTTCGGGGTGGTATAAGGAACCCGCGGCTTAATAAATCTGATATTAAATACCCACCATTGCCGACGAATTTTCTAACACATTTAACACGAATGAGGAGGGACACCACACTCGGTGGCCTATTTTTTTTCGCCATTATTATATTATTTATCATTATAATAATATCGAAGGGAATTCGCCGCAGTGATTACGTGCTTTCGCGTATACGTTTATATTACGTGCACCGCGATACACTAAACATACATAATGTGCGCCCCGAACTATGGGGAACCAGATGCTCGAGGCTATCGGGCTAGGGTAGACGAGGTTTATGGGGGGGGGGTGGGGTAAAGGATTGACGAATATAGTGTCTTGTCTACAGAGCCAAAATCACGGTAATCATATTCAAATCTATTCGACTATGCAAATACACCGTCGCGATACATCTCCTGCACTGCATATAATACGCTTGTGCAGTTGTGTGTGCGAGAGAGCTGCTGATATTAGACACGGGTAATCCGTTAACGAGACGTGATTAGAAACTGTAATTTAGACCGTTCGGTGATCGGGTTAAGTACGATGAATTTCAATGAGACAAAGACGGCGGTTGTGAAGTCAAAATGATTATATGGAGAGAGGTTCCGGTGGGTACGATAATAATAGGTTAAAATACGCGCGGTGTGACTATAATATACGCCTGCCTACCTATAGCTGGCACCTCTACATAATAATATTATAACAGCGCTGCGGATGGAGTTCTGACGAATACATTTTATAGTTTCAAATTTGTCTTAAACAATAATCTAGATTCTAGAGGACTTAGTTTCAAAGTATAATCAAATGAATTATTAAACGCAAATAAAAACTGTCATAGGTAGGTATATATAGAAGCTTATACAAGAACATTAAGATCGTATTATTAATATACCTATTTATAACATCGAGTTGTGAATGTACGCGCGCGTGAATGGCAGACTGAAATACAAGGTGTTTAAATTATAATCAGTCCGATGTGCGAAGATTGCCGTAGATTGAATTCCTACAAAAGGAGTAACACAATAACGAACGATTTTAATGCCATACTTTATTATAAACGGTAAATAAATTAGAAACAGATTATTTATTTTATTTAGCTGAACTCGAATAGTTTATAATTGAAATTACGTGTATCGATGAACAGCGCCCCGAGCCCATGTATAATTTATAATGTACATAGGCGTACAAATTATACGAATACACACAGTACTTTACACTTTACAATATTATCAACTTTGAAATTAACACCGCTCGTGCGCGTGTGTATTGCGTATTTATTTTAAAACCGTTTTCCGTTTGATAACGGTTTAAAAACATAATGTGTACATGGTTCGTTGCGACCTCATAAAACCCCTGGTTTTTATGTGTCTACTTTAAATTAAGAACTACAGGCGAAAGGGTAACCCGAGTCTTATATATTATTAAGTACAATGGACATAAAAACGTCGGAGCACCGAATAAACCGGTGTTTTCATTAGTCACGAACACACAAAGAAATAATGACTCATGTATGGTGTATTATGATAATATGGAAACATTGCCGTAAGATATCAATGGCGCTGTACAATAATGATGACATTATGCGCCCACAATGACGATATCATTATGCAGTTGAACGAAAAATACAACAATCACAAACCTATGTACAATAATATTTTTGCTACGTTTCAATTCAAGTCATGCGACATGATGACTGTACGTATTAAAACGACAAATTAATATTCATTATACTTTATTCCGCTGTGTTTTATCGTAAAATATAATGTTTCTTTTAAAGGTTTTACGACCGGTTGTATGTATACGTACCTATATAATATACAGGCCGTGTAAAGTGTTCAAAATTTTATGGAAATCTCAATATTATATTGTATCTTTACTGCGGACACTGAAGACAACATTGTACATTTTTCCATCGAGATTTACGCAGTGACTTTTCATATTTGACTGAATCATATGCATAGTAAGTAACACACGATTAAGTTATTTGCGATTACATTTTTAATGTTCAAAGTTATTTTTTAAGTACACACACACACACACAATATATTAAATATTTATAAAAAAAAAACTTAACCGGATTACAACTAATACATATATTTTTTACACGCTTGAAATAGTGCAACTTCTTTGGAGATATTATTATTTAAATTGAAATTATTATTTTGTGTTACCCGTAGTAGAACGTTTAATTTTTTATACAAAACGGTACTTATTAGGTTTCTTAATTTTTCACAATGTTGATGTTTCGATTTTTTTCGAATAATAGAGCTGTCTAAATATTATAATATTACGTACTATTATAATATGTATGTATGTATACTTCGTAACAAACGCGTAATCAACGAAAACCATTAAACATTTTTAACCAATTAAAACGCTAAATCTCTCGTTAAGCTAATGTATGGACCACAAGCTGTGAATACGCGTGTTTTTCGTTCACGTGTTTTCCCATGCACAGTACACGTCATATTGGTATACGTGGTATAAACCTTTATTACATCGCGAGCCCGAGTATATGGAACAATCTCTCGTATGCGCACTGCTATATATATATATTTTATTATCATATACACGCCTACCCTACCTATATATATATATATATATACGTATTTATACATGCTTAACATACCTCTATCCTCGGATCTTCCGGTAAACTCGCGGAAAGTTAATTTTTTTTTTCACCCTCGTCGTGAAGTCGACGACACCCGTCGCCGGGGTGGAGGGGGGGGCCCCGGGTTTACACTTGCCACCGCAATGTAGACCTGCAGCAGCGTGCGCGTCTTGTCATTTTTCATCGGCCGCGTAACCGCGCCGCCTCCACGCGCAATGTCGCCGAACAACAATTATACAAAACGATTTACCATAAGGTGTCTCGGGGGCCCCGAAAGTGGAGGCGGCGGTGGCGTAGGGTATATAATATATATATATATATATACACGGTCGCAGAGAGACTATAATATTATACTTCCCCGACGAGCAGGGGTAAACCTTGTCTGCGCGCTTGGATTCCGGTTGACATGAATTGATGATTCGGGCCCTTCATCAATTACCTGACTTACCATCGGCAGACGAAGAGTGTGCGCATATAATATAGACGGACGCGGGGAGGGAGAGTGGGCCGTGTGTGTGTGTGAGAGAAAGAGAGAGAGTGAGAGAGAAATGGGAAAAAAAATGCCTCATCGGTTTGCCATTGAACTGCCACCGGTGCCGGTCTATTTATTAGTTCATATACACTTTTTTTTTTTTACTGTCGCCCACCCCCTCTCTCTCTCGCTCCATCGCTCACTCTATTTCGGTATGCGTGTGCAGCACACTCTTTTTATTCAAAACTCTCCTATACACCTCGGTCGCCCCCGCCCATCTTGTCCGCGGGATCGCGTTATTAATCACCGTTGATTAGCGGTGCCCCGGGTACCTCCATCGCGTGGCCTGTCACAATGACAACGACTACTAAATTAATCCATTGCCGCCGCCGCCACCACTGCCTCCACCGAAACCCCCGCCGCAGTCCCGCGCACCTGCAGGCCCGGCTTGTATGTACCCACCCGGTTCTCCGTCGTCTCGGCCGAGCTTTTGTGTTAATGAAGACGTTTTATACACATTACACACTCGCACGGGCGAGCGCGGGCGTATACAATATATTTATATTATATTTTTATTATTATTATATTATAGACGTGTTCGTGTACGGCGGCGGCGACGACGCTGCTGCTACAGCCGTCTGTTTCGAATTAGAACCAAAGAAAATATATTCGACGAACGGATCATTAATTATTTTACACACGCACGACTGCTATAGTTACCCACCCGCTGCCGTCGCCGCCGACACGCCGTTGTGTCGCGTGAATATTACGACGCGTTGTTTGTTATTATTACGACGATTCGTCTGTGTTGTACAAGGCGGTGGCAGTTTCCGAACACCAGAATTCGGCGTCTATTACCGCGGTATAGATACGTAAGACCAACATTTTCCGATATACAACTTGTTCGATTCATACATCGTTCAATACTCCAATCGACTTTATACGATTACGTTGGACGATGGATGTTTGGATAGCGTTAATGAAAAACTGTGACTTGTGAGATAAATATATTGTACTGGATCATTACAAAAACGTCGAAATTAAAATCTATTCGACCTTAACCATTTCAGACTGTTACCATTTTTAATATAAGTATAATTGGATTCGTTCGATTTGAAATGATTTTAACGTTATATTATTCGATATATCTTTTGTTACAGAGTTAAATAAAAAATAAAAAATAAATGGTCAAATTTGTTCTACTGTGATGCGATTATTAATGTGATTTATATGTTGTCTATGATTAAAATTTTAAATATTATAAAATCCACATTTTACAAAATAAACGGGTACAAATTCGCAAAATGACCAAAGTTACAAACACAAATAATTTGTACGAGGTATGTACTAACACTTAATTTTTAACAAATTTATATTAAATTAGAAATTAAAATGAAAAAGAGTACCTACCCATTAAAATTCCAAAACGTTCACTTAAATAATTAATAAACATACGAGAAATATATTCTTGGTTCATGGTTAATATAGATAAAAATTATATTTTAATTTTTAGGTATAATAATTATTATATTTGAATGATTTTACTTTTATTTATTTTAGTAATTAGCTTTGATTGTCTACTAATCAATTACATAATAAAATAATTAATATGTAATTATACTATTATAGTGACAACTACATGTCTAAATTAAATTTAAATAAACTAACTACGTACTAAACACAACACAGAAGTAATTGTTTAGATATAGCAACTGTTTTTATTATTCAAACTGGATAAAATATTTCAACATAAGACTTTTGTATTTTTTAACATATAACGTATACGAACAGATCATAACATATTTAACGACGCGGAAATAAAAATTGAGATTATCCATGTTCAATTCCCATTCATTAAAATCGTATATATTTGAGAAGGACGTCGTATCTGCATGTGTTGTAGTTTTAAATAGATCATAACTTACTTAAAAGTAATAATATCAATAGGAGACTAGGTGGAGTTCTAGATAATAATCTTAACTTTAAATTTTATAATAGGCCAATTCACTCTAATATCAAAAATAATAGCCCACTATTGAATCTGGCGAAAGAAAATTTGCTATATGTATAAAACGGAGTCGACAATACCTCCTCTTAACAGATATAGTATCTTCGCGGTGATGACAAAAAAAAAAATGGAAAATTTATTATTTAAATTTATAGTTTATTAAATTAAATCACGAATACAGCAAAAATAGGTGTATAATATTATTGCTATTTATGTGATATTGAATGAATTATAATAATTTTTGAAACTTATATTGATCAATATAAATAAGCAATAACCTTCAATAACTAATAAGTTATAACCATTAGAGTTGTTACCAGGAAAACTACTATATTTTCAAAGAACATTTTTTTATTATGTTTTTTAAATTTACATTAAATTTAAGATGTGTAATGATTTTTTTATTATTTTATTTGTTTAAATAATTACCAAACTAAATCACTATTATACAAATAAAAAAACTTAAATTTAAATTATATTTAAATATTAATTTGCACTCTCTGTTAATGTAATATAAAATGGTAAATAATTAAGTATTTTTTATTATAAGCTGTGAAATTTTACTGATAAGACATGTTAACAAGTTACACAATTTTCTAGTCATTGAATTTAATTCTCTCGATAGAGTTTCTTTATATGATTTATTAATAGTAATGAATAATACGAATGATTAATGCATTTATTTTTTTTAATTGACATTAACTTTTAAGTATAATAAAGGTACCTGCTATTATACTATTAACCTTGAAAAGTACCTATACACTATATTTAAAAAATATTTTATATGCGATATTGTAAGTATAGTTCAATGGTGCGATTAAATGATTTATGACGTTTATTATTATAAGTAATAACACATGTAACGTAAAGTCGCAGTAACCTGGTTACATTTTTTATGGTGAATGTAAGTATATATGTTTAAGTATTATTGTACTAATGAACATATAATTATTTTATCTTATAGTACCTATTTAAAATTAAATTACTATTTTTGTATGTGTTAATTATAATTCGTTATACTTTTGTAGTATTTTTATGAGATTGTTATTCAATAAATAGCCCTTTGAAAATATAGATTTAAATATTTTCCAAAGAAATGAAAAGATGGATAATAAGAATAATGTTTAAAAATAAGTGTATAGATATTTTGCGTAATAATAATCTGCAATATCGTAATACGTGCTGTTTATTTTGTGTGATTTATGAATAATTTATTAATTTGTTGAATAATAAAATCATCAAAACAAAATTGTCTGAATAACTAAATAAATACCTTTTGACAACGGTTGATTTTTGATATGCAAATGTATATGATGTATGTGGTTTGATTAAATTCATCACTAAACGATTTAAACGAATATGGACATGGTCGGTCACAAAACAATAAACAATAAAAGTGGTCAATGAAATTTGAGTCCGATGAACCTTGATTATAATGTCGTTAAAAATAAAATGTAATTTTAATTAAAAACGTAGACGAATACTACAATTTAGACTACGCAAAGTTTTTATTTTATATCATATTATATGCAGGTACATATACATTTAATCGGTTATACGCGTGCATAGAAGATTGTTGTCAGTCTTTCGACTGTCACTAAAAATTTGCATACATAACTTTTGCCATCGTAATAATTACTATTATCTCCGCCGAATGACATGCGGCATAATAGCTTACGCCTTGTATATATTACATATATTCGAGTATTTATACACACACACATATATATATATACATATGAGAACACAATACAGCACTTAAGCATCGAATTTTTATCGAACGATCAAATGAACGACCAGTAGAAGGAGCATCGAATGGGTGTATAATGTATATATTTCCGTGTCTTTCCGGTTCTGACGTCGAATTAACGTCGTGTTAGTGTTAGATAATTGAAAGTAACGTTTTTCGTTATTCCATCGAAATAACGAATGCCCACGGAACACATGCGCGCGTATTTGGACCAACCTTAGATAACCTATTGACACCGGATGGACATCTAGGTAGGTATAACGTACCCAATTAGTCTGTAATTTATACGACGAATATTACTGTTGATAACTAAAATATTTAATTGGTATAGTGGTGGAAGTCACCGCAGCTCATAGTCATATTGCGGTTGTCGCACACGGTATGCACAAAACATAAGGATGGTGGGAGGGAGAGAGAGAAAGAGAGATAGAAGTAGAGAGAGAGAGAGATAGAGAGAAAATGATAATGGACAGGAGAAATTAATTATATTATTTTTTTGTTAATCCGAGACCCCCTTCTTTTACTGCCCCGTCGTAGTCGTCCGCATGTCAACCGTGTTATGTGCACGGGACAGATGAGAGATTAGCACCGGTTTGTGTTTTGACTCGAACTGTTTCCTGAATTACATACATACGCGGGTATACATATCATCGTACACACACACACATATGCTACCCATTATGTACACTATATATACACAGTGTAGGTACATTTTTTCTCATCCCATTCTTATACAACCGTCGCGGACGCAAACAAAAAACAACATATGATAAATCATGTCGTTTCGGATCACAGTCTCTTGAATGGACACAATGGCGACTCGTGGGGAGGGTGTTCGCCACGGTCTGCGTAAACGATAAAGAATTATATCAGGTCACGAGTGATAGAAATTTATGTATTTGATTCACGAAAAAAAAAAGTACGTTTCTATACACGCGCTGTCGTCTTATATATATTTGTATACAACGTTTTGGCTTAGATGTTATTTTTTCGTTTTACACTGTTCGAAATAATGGTATTTTTCTCCCTCACATATACTACCTACCTCATTCACTCGTTTGGAAAAATAACCTTCATACGGTCAGATAACATTTCTTTTTTATTAATACAATCCTCTAAAGGGTTATAATATGAACAATATATATTATATCATTTTTGAAATTCTATAGACTACATCAAGTGTGGGCTCGTTTCACTACAATGCATATTTTAACTTGTAAATGTTTAGAAAATAAAAATTGTTTGTTAAGAGTTAAGATCATTGAAATATATTGCGTTAAAAATAAAATAATCGTTTCATCAGTGGAGTCGTACAACAACTACATTTGTGCTGATGCTCCCGATCAATAGAAAACCCTATTCCGTGTATACAAAAAAAAAAAAAAATAGTAATTTTAAAGTATTTATAAAGCTCTACTAAAAAAAAGTAATTAGAAGGTACCTGTGTATAATTTTAGGTGAATAACCCAAGCTCCCCCGTTGCAAATACAAAAGTCTAGTTGCCTTTATTTATGAAATTATATAAATTACCGATACCTTATACTTATATACCAAACAAAATAAACAAATTGCATACTTTGTATATTTATGTGAACTACCATTGAATCGGTATGATATTCATTTATAAATGAACGCTTTGTTGAATTAAAAAAAATATGCAGTTCTTATATTATTTGATGTTCTTTTTTCGTCTAGTGTTGGAATTAAACCAGAATATGCATAGATGGTTTATTTCCATTGAAGCTGATGTTTGTAAATCGGAACTTTGAAAAACTCGAATAAGGTTGGAAAGTCAAGTATTCGGCAATTATGAGCACTTGTAATATTATTATACCATGTGTTAATTATATGACTTGATGAATAAGTGTTTAACTATTTCATAATATGTTTTTATGAGTTCAATAAAAAAAAAAAAAAGGTGAAATCGTTTTCAACACGGCTGACGTATTATGCTTTATGTTCTTCCTACTCGTAAAGCCTTCCGAAAAAGAGTGTTCACATCACACAGGCTATAAAACACTTTTAGGTATTCATAACGTAGGTAGGTATTTATATATGTGCATGAATATTTCTTTGATATTCTCGAAATTACCATCACACGTGGTGGAACATTAATGATAGTCTATTTAACCGTAGATGCACGATCAAAAAAAAAAAAAAACAAGCACGATTTTTGATTGTATTTATTTCTTTTAACCATCGTTTCAGAACTATTTGCAAGAAATTTGTTTTATTATATTTTTCAGTTGTAGTTATTGTATGACACTATGGATATTGCATTAACTCGGACAGACAAAATAAATATAGGAAATTTTCGCAGGTACTTATAATTAAACAAGAAACGCATATTTACATATACGGAACAAATTAACTCATAGTTTACCATTATATATGCTCAGAACTTATGCAGGAAAATTCCAAGTATATTTTATCGAACCACAGCTAACTTATAGG
>PVMI01046247.1:0-10684 GCA_008528875.1 Aulacorthum solani
CAATCGTTAGGGGTTTTGGCGGGCCGAGTGCAGCCCCCGTTTCGGGGAAACGACCTTAGGTATAAACTATACAGGTACGCACACAGTATATTATTATACAGTACAGCTGCAGGTGTATAATAATAGAACGCTGGCTGGCTGGCGGGAGCGTTGTCGGATAAAACGACGACAACCGACCGGAACACCGCGGGGTAAAAAAAAGTTTCANNTTCCTATCAAAATAAGAAATTATTACAACAGGAAGGAGAACGAGCGGGTCGACTCGTTAGACGAAACAAAAATAACCGAAAATAAAGAGGTGGAATTCGCTCACTCCTTCATTAGGTTGACATTAAATATGGCATTACGGGTCGGAGTGGCGGAGCTTCTTATTTTTTTTTTTTTTTTTATAATTATTGTAGTTTTTTCATCCCTTTTTTGTTTTTCGTTTTCTTTTCTTTCGATACTTTTTTTCCGCTGCCGCACCGGAAAGTCAAATAAATTTAATCACGAGCGTTTAATTAAACGTTTGATTGAAAGACGCAAGAACAAAGAGCAACGGCTATTAATTAAACTTTCGAGTGGAAAACGTTTTGTGGAAACGGCTTAAACCTTTATAGGTGCCCACTGAGCCCTGTAAGAGAGGGAATATATTATTATATACCTTTATATTATCTATGAATACGCGTCTGTCTGGACAAACCGTTTAAACAAACATTTAATTTCACTCCAAATGTTCATTGTGTTCATCCTTTTATGCGCATTTATGAACTTTGTAAAAAAAAAATGAACTTAAAACCATTTAACCCAGACAACATTCGGTAGGTAACAATACAATTGACGTTCGTGAACTCCATAAACTCTGTACAACAGAAAACAAAACGTTTAGAATATAATTTGTATTGTGCATATCTGCTTTACCGTTACATTAATATTTTAAGTTTCTCTTTCTATCGAAAACACGATTTTGTACACACAATGGAGGACACAATAAGTACACACGGGTGAAATAAAAATACAAATTCCGATACACTGCGTATGAATAAAAGAAGCGTCACAGAGTGGAAAAAGCAACAAAGGGTGAGATATTAACTAGTTAAAGTATCTTTTATAAAAATGTTCTAACTTTTTCCGGTTAATTTAAAAATAATACGTAAGTTAAAATCATGTACATGAATATTTATATAACTGTATATGAAACTAATAAATTAATTTTTGTTTTTGCCTATATACGCTGAACATGGTTTTTTAAATTAAAAACAATACAATTGTTCTGTCAATTCCTCAATTTAATCATTTAGATAACACAAGTCCATTATAGTTGTCTAAAACCTCTGCAGCTAGTTTGCAATAAGACATAATAATATAGTGAAAATCATTATTCAATTTGAAAAAAAATTGAAAATTGCTCTAACGTGACTCAAATGGTGATAAACGGCAATTAAAACAAATTAATGGTATAATCGTTAACTAAGTTTTATTTATCGCAACTTCAAATTTTTTGAATTGAATTTATAATTTTATTATGCATGTTTAATTTACTCATAACTTATAACGTTGGACTATTTTAACTAGGTAACACGAGTTATTTTTGTTATTAGGTTGTCCAGTTGTCCACCATTAGAAGCCATTCATTAAAGTGTCGGTGATTTAATGTTTTGATAATAACCTCTTTAATATGATTATGCGATTAATCATGAACACCTCAATCAAATTTTCAAGTATAGGATCAAACATAAGCAATTTAAAATTTAACGTTTACTATAATTGGTGATACGTTTTTAAAGAAAACCACTTGTACATACGTATATTACAACAAACACCAATCAACAAAACAAGATTTACATTTAAAAATTTTATTTTTTGAAAAAAAAAACGTTCACCTTTTACAATTTCTTATCGATAATGTATTGTCTTATTGTAACGACATTTATATAGTACGTTAATTTAAAAAATTTAATTTAGTGATTTATTGAATGCAATATATAATATTATTTTAATTCTGGATTTTCGGGTTAAATGTTTGAGTGTATTCGCATTTCGATATTTTATGTAAACAATACAAACGAGATAACAATTAGATAACGAACAGAGTCTAAAAACTATTTTATTTCTGTGTATTGTTATATTCGGAGGAAATTTGTGATCTCAGACATAAAATGGGAATTAGTTATGTTTAATATGTTATTCTAACAATGGTATTTCATAAACATAATTCTGTTGTCCATTAATTTAATATCTGTTTAACAAATTTACTAAAAGTACTACACTGCAACAATCCGATAATAATCTTATATTATAATTTTTCCTTTTAAATGTGGAAATCCACTTGAAAATAATTCCAGCATAAATTAATATTTTTTATTTTTTGAAGATAATTATAATTTATTATACTGGCCCCTATATACCTAATAATTCATTAAATTCGTTTATTTTATTTTAATATTTTGTGCTGCAATACTAACATAATAAGACGAAAATCCTCTATACATAAAATACTAACATAAATACGTAACTGAAAGTATTTTTTAGACTTAAGTTTATGTTTTAGTAGATTATTACTGTTGTGAGTAAGTAAATTATCCAGTAGGTATATTTTTTGATACGATTTAATTAAAATCTACCTATTGGTATCAGACATGTACCAATGAGAATTATAAATTAATTGATTGAATTGATATATAAATAATGTACTTTCCGTTTGAAGTTCGCTACAGTAATTGGAAAAGAAAATAACCTATAGTTGATAAATTTCACTTACCCGAGTGTTTGGAAATAGTTCTTTTAGTTTCATGTTCACCGTTAGTAATTCCGTTGGTGCCACGTTGAGATTTATCCCTGAAAAATAAAAACTGATGTATAATATACGCATTATTATATACGAGATTCTTACTTAAAATATTTAATACCGTTTTTAATATTAAGTAGAGATTTTTTTTATTCGCATTAAGTTTGCAATGTGAAATACTTAAATGGTATTTAAATAATATTTTTTTTCAAATTAATATTATTTTTTGAGTAGGATGGTGTTTAATCAATTATGAAAATAATTAAAAATTAATGAAAAGATGAAATTGAAATTACAATCTAACTTCACAAATTTTATAACATTATATTAATGTAACTTAAAAATGCAACGCAGTAGTACTTTAAAAAACAATCATAGTAATTAATAAGTTTCTACTTAATCTGTGTAGTTGCCTATAATATAACATAGCTAGTGGTTGGATATTCAAGACTTTCAATACCAATATTATTGTAGTATGTCAAAATGGATTTACAAATACAAAAATATTGTTTTTTAACTTTCACTATTTAACCAATTTATTATTATTCCAGAATTGTGTAGGCCACTTTATTTGTTCTCACAAGAATCTTATCATTTAAAAAAATCTTAAAGCCATAACCAATTTTAGTACTTAAGTTACACAATTAAATTACATATTTTAAGAGAGCACAGGTATTACGAAGACCTTTATACTTTTCTTACCAAATTGATAAGCTATACTTAAGATCTTAAATTTTAATTCGTTAAATATTACATCATACAATTTATCATAATATTTATTTAAATACCCATTAATGAAACATTATATTAGTCATGTGATACATCTATATTAATTCAATAAATCCTTTATTCCTTTATTATTTTGTCTAACATTTTGAAATCTTAAGGTACTTGAGAGTAGTTTAGTGATATAAGAAAATGTTATTTTGTGTTGAATAATAATATTTATTGTATAAATATTTATTTACCACATTGTATCTTACAAAAGCTTTTAGAGTATAATTTAAGTAATAAAGCTGTTTGGTTCGTTTTTAGGTTTTATACTTATAAAATATAATAATAATAATAAAATGGTGCATCTCTAATTTTCATAAAATGTTAATAATATAATAGCTATTTACTGAGCGCAACATTTTAGCTTTCTAACAAATTTACACTCAAAGTGGTATCAAAATTAATTATTAGAACTCCACATCGAAACTCTCTGTATTTTGAAAACAATTCCCGAGAACGGTTGTGAGAAAAATCATATTCTAAAACATTTAAACTTGTAGTGAGTAAATCGCAATCGTAATGTTAATATTTTTAAATGATTTAGAGTGGTAGACAATATCACAACGTTTTAACTATAAAAAAATCTAAAGAATTCTACACTACTCATTTTTACAGTTAACATTTTAGTATTTAAATGGTCCATAAAATGTTTTCATTACTTTTTAACCACTGTTTACCAATATATTATAAGTATACGTAATTGAGTGTAAAACGAATAGTTATATGTATTTTTTTTTTTCATTTAAATTTTAATAGTTTACAAAAAGCTCATCCATTAGTTCAATAACAACACAAATAATAAAGTATTTTCTTGAATTCTGTACATTTAATAAATTAGTAACGGCATTTTATTGTGTTTTTTTTTTTTAATGAATAATCGTACGGCCCACGTTTTATTCATATGGTTACAAAGATGATACACATTTAGCTTTTAAAACTAAACAATATTGAAGTGTAGTATTTATTGGCATCATAATAGATGTTTTTTTATAATTGTTTAAAGGATCAGCATCTAAGGCCATTGGCTGTAACAATATTGTACAAGGCTTACATTATATTATTTTTAAATACGTTAATATTAGTGTAGCAGTTACAAATGATTGATTAAATTTGTCTTAATTATAAATTTCATTGCGCTGTTTATGTTGTCTGGATGGAGGACTTCACAGGGGATGTCTGTTACTCTTGTTTTCAGTTTATTCATTTCATAGGAGAGGCATTCTGTTATGATATGTTTGATCGAGAGAGATGTGCCACAACTGGCACATACAGGTGGATCTTCCTTCTTCATCAGATACTGGTGGGTTTAGGTATAATAGCTTTACTCGCTATACTGCAGTTTTTATTTATTTATTTATAAAATGTTATAGTCGTATACATTGTTGATAGACCAAAAATAATAAACTATAATCATATTAAAACGATTTATGTGAAATAGTGGAATATTTAATATAAATAATAACACTATATTTTTAAATTAAAGTCATTTATTTTAAATATGTTTTATAAATATTCTGAAAAGGATTTAAATTGATAATATATTTTGAACTTAAATACACTTAATTTATTATTTATTGGTTTAATAACATTTTTAACAATTACAATATTGTACATATAACCTCATAAAGAACGTATAGTGTATATATTATTATTATAAAACTTTTTATAATTTTAACATTATTAAAAAGAAAAACAATAGAAAGTCACTTATAAGTAATAAATAAATTATATTTTTATGATAAAAGTTTAAAAATATGATATTTTATTAAATAGGTTACTTTTTATGAAAAAATGTCAAAACTTGAATAATTAAGTTTGGTAATAATTTATCTACAGATAAGTATAATAGTATGTACGCCATTATGTCTTATTAATATTTTTATAGCTGGTAAGTGTAAGCTTACAGAATTATAATTGCAACGTAAGTTCAATTGGTAGGTAATAATAAGAAAATTGAAATAACTAACTTTTACTGTACAAATTTACGGCTTGCAAAACATTAGTCATGACCGGTTTTGAAAAAAACATTTACCTACACTAGTAGCCTATTGTATAATAAAACCCAGAATAAAGTTGGCCGTATATAAACCGTTAAATATAATTACATAAATAATCGCTCTGAATGCCCAAGGGATGCTCTCAACTGCGAAAAACGTACCTGCCCTTAAAATACCTTAACCTCATTGACGGAATTAAAGTTAAATTATCTTATCCGATTTTCAGTACACATGAAAAAAAAATATTTTGAATTTGACGACTACGGAATACTATGTAGTAATAGTTACATGAACTATAATAATTTTATATAAAGGCAATATAAGAAAAATATAATTATAAGATTTCTTTGATTTTTTTTGCTTTATATAATTACAATACATTTAGTAATATTTTCTTTTTCATTTTTCACCATTTAAATGAGTGACACACATTTTTAACGATTCTATTTGACTGACTTATATAATATACTCTTAAATTTGTGCACTATTTTGACGAGATATTTATTTTTGAATCCTGGCATTTTAACATAAAGTATACCATTATTGGATCATTTTTACCGGTTGGTGAGAATGGTGTATTTTTATAAAATACATTTATTCAACAATGAGTTTTAATAACGTGGTGTTCGAAATAGGTAAATCAGGTACACTGCCACGACTATGTTTTTATTTTCATGGCACGATATTTAAAATATTTGTGAAATATCGATTATTATTATTTTTGAATATTAGACGGCGTTACAGACAATTTATCTAACTATTTCTCTTTAACTAATACAGGTATTACGGTACAGTTAACCTACCGATCAGTAGTTATAAAATATATTGTCTACAATATAATGTCATATAACAAACTATTAAATGAATGAACGTATAAAGGTTTTCCAAACAACCATGGTAAATTGTTTAGGTACAATTATTATATTTTTATTCTAACTGGTTAAATCTTGACAATTATACAATAAATTGACAATATTCAACAATCTGAGCACAGCGATAGAGCTATAATAATATTGGTTTTACAATGTATTTGTTTTATACGAGTATTTTCAGAAAAATTATTTTTGTAATAAATTTAAAAAAAAAATTAACTTTCTTCGAAGATTTTAAAATAATGTCAGTGGTTTTCGAGAAAAACGTTAATAAAGCAAATTAAAGTAAATACCTATTTTTAGACAAATATTGACAATTTATAATTCAATAGGTTAAGTATGCCCAGAATCATTTCTAAAATATAGTGATTTTTCATTATTCTCAAAACAAAAAACGTCCACTCCAGGGGTGAATTTGAAACCCGTTTTTTTTTATTTTTGATAATAATAATTGTAAACGCTTACATGTAATCAATATTTGTAACTATATATTTTCAATTTTTACTAATATCTTTATTATTTATTATATGTACTCTGAAAAATTAATACATCTTAAAATTCTTAAAATATTATTTCTTAGTGTACCTACAGTATGGTGAGAATCTACCATTAAGTTGAGTATCAAGTTTAACAATATTAAACTTTTAATTATTAGAAATTCTTGGAATTTTTACCTAAAATGTTCTCGTTATCCGATTACTACTCTCTGAGAAATGTTATACGAGTTTACCCTTTGGCCATTTTGACACCTTAAACTTTCAATTGGAAACTGCCAAAGTTTTACATCTATGGTGTCTGTTTGAACCTCTCATCCAATTAAACTTCTGTATTTTACAGCTAATCGAGTAATAGTGCTTTATTTGTCGTGTGTTAAATTAAATTGCAAGATAATAAAATTATTGCCGATTTAAAGACGATTCTAACCTTTATCAGATGTGCTCCACAAAATATAATAACAGAAGATAATAAATTGAATAAAAAATCATAATCTAAAGCTATAATAATACCTATATAAGCTTAGTTTGGTATACGAATATTATTATAAGCTTAACTTAATTTACTTGAGATTTAATGACGACTTTGCTTTAAAACTGAGTAGTCTCCTGGTACGCAGACGATAATATTATGTATTACAAGAAATAAATCGAATTACATGTTTCTTCTCTTTTTTCATGATCATTCTTGGAATATAATTGTTGTTGAAAATAATGAAAAACTTTTTAGTTAGATACTTCTAGTCTCGTATCACGTCCAAACGTTATCCGGTATTCCCTCTGAGGGATTGCATAGTACTTCCGGTTGAAATTTTCAGTATCCTTTATTATATACAACTACCGAATACGAAAAGAACAGAACATTGTTTAAAACGTGATTAAATATTTAGAGAATTTTATCCACTTCACCTAAGACGGTCGGAATGAGTATAAGTATACAGATATGAAATCGATAACCATTAAAAGATTGTATTTTATTATATAAATTAATAAATTCAAGGTGCATTCTAATGGATTTTCAACAATAAGTATAGGGTTTAAAATAATAATAATAACGATTGGGCGATTCAATTTTTGGTAGGTATTATTATTAAAACCAATGAATAATATCTATAATATAATAATATGTGGGCGTACTATGCCATCAACAAAAATAATAAAGTAGATTTTTTATTAAAATTCCAATTTGATTGTTACGCCCTTATGCATAATAAACGGCTTTAATTGTTTTAAAAGTGACTAACAGATTTGTTGGATAGAAATTCACATACTTATATATCATCAGTTTTATCTGATTTATTATGCCAGTGACTTTTCTTTCTCCTTACTTATTAATTGTCTTTACATAAAAAATTAAATCATAATAACAGTCAAAATAAACAATAGGTAACATAATTCGTACCATATCCTATGTAAGATACATATAGCTAGGATATATGTTTGACATGCGACAGACCTGACCTCCTCTGCTTACATCTTAACAATAATCAGTTAATTCCAGACTCTCACCGTTTTGTCGTCTTATCTGAACCAAATGATCAACTACCTGCAAATGCACTATCTACAAAGCCATAACAAGACTATTTTGTGAGTCTGGCCATATGGAACTCAACTCTCAAGTAAGTATAGCAACTTATTTTAAAGGTTCCAGTCTTACACATAATAATTAATATTAATATAAATTATTATGTATTTAAAGTAAGCAATATGTTCAATAAATTAATTAGCATAATGAAAATATTCTTCAGAAAAAATATTATACTTGAAAATATAAGGTAATAATGACTATTCATAATTTATTGTACAGAAATCAGTATAGCGTCAAAATAACAAGTTTTTTAATTACTTTAGTTGCACGAATTTTGTTCGTTCGAACTTCGTAAATATGATGTTGGGATGATAACGAAAATAGTTTCAAGTCAAGTTTATTAAATCAGTTGTGCTCTGCACTTTATATTTTTTTTTTTATGCAAAACGATGAACTTACGAATACTATTTAAACATGTGTCTATAAATGAACATTTAAAAATCAATAAGTCAATCAATTTTAACCAAACCAATACCAATCATTGTTCTGACAATTTAGAAAATAATTTAAGCGATGTGAATCGAATATTGTTGATCGATAATACAAGTAGGTACTGTTGATTACTATAACCGTTTAAACATTTCTCTCTAATAATTATTTCGGCAAAACACGTTATTTGAATATTTTTTAAGATGAGTTACCGTTTAAAAGCCAAGACTCCTGCGAATAATGATTTCAATAGTGAGTGAACATATTATTTTTTTTTCAATTTATTTTATGAGAACTACCAAGTTAATAGGTACCTATATAATATTTCATAATAGTATTCTGAAACGTAATTGGTTTATTTATTCCGACCATTGAAGCTGTAAAGAAGAAATTTAATTGAAGGATATTTTTTTTTTCGAAGAAAAAATGCGCATTGTTCAACCAAAGTCCATTGGCCGATAGGCCACTCCTGTACTTATAATACTATATTTATACGATCGGAAAACAAATAAGTCTGGTTATAATATACATATACTATTATTACTATAGGGGTGGTTTCTCTGCGGATTTTAATGACTACATAAATAGCAATGGATTTATTTCGACTATTCACTATTATAATATTATCATTATCATTGTGCAATATTATATTATACTGACCTTATTTTGGTTTTGACAATCTCCGTGTCCAGCACGGCTATCCGAAACACGGTGCACTGGTCTGAAACGGCTGTTGGGTCCGGCACGACGATCATTTGCACCAAGTCCGCCTGCGAAACACACCCCAATAACGATGAATTACAATTAATATACTATTATTTATATCCACTGTAAACCAGATGACACGCCGGAAAAGCTCCGCTCTACATTTACTGGTCAAAGACAGATCCCTTTGGATATATAACAATAATAATAATAATAACAATAAACCGATCCGTCATTATGTTATCGAGATAAGTTGCCGATCTATTATTAGGTATATATGTAACGTTCTGGGACGTTGATCGCACATTTAACACCACGATTTCATACACAATATATTACATACAGAGTTATGATATGGCTTGAATGTGATTCATTGGCAACGTTGGTTATTTAATTTAACCATTGATATAATATTGTAATTACTGGTTTTAAGTTTAAGCACACACACACACATTTGAATAGGTATTCAATTTCATACACGTCATCACATCAAATATTTTCAACAATCATATTCCTATTCTACCCAATTAAAACGTATATTGTAACAGTATTGAATACGGCGCGATATTTCAGTAGCGAGCACTCAACTTTTTGGAAAATTTTAAATGCACTGAGTTCTAACGTTTCATACATCACACATTATACTGTTTTATGTTTATCGGTAAAACCTCTATCAATTTCTAATAGTACCTATAACAAATCATATTTTTAATGTCATAATCTGAATAGAATATACAATAAAATAAAATTAATGATATGTGTCATCTGAGATTCAAATCAATTGCATATGCATAACCTTGATTTTAAAATAACTGTTTCATAAATAACCAAACTGTTTATACATTGTTTGATGAACGCAGCATTTTCAGGAACGTATTCACTAATTGAATATTGCAGTAGGCATGTCTCTAAAGTTACTACGTCCTCAACAATACAAATTTGATGATATTTTAAATTATAATCTGATTGAAATAAATCTAGAAAACAATGCGTTTTATGATTGGAATGCATTGAAAATATTTCATCATAATATTATTAAATGGATCAATGAATGTGGT
>PVMI01046260.1:0-11632 GCA_008528875.1 Aulacorthum solani
ATTAATTTAATAATTTTACTTGATTTGTTAAAAGTTTTTTAAGGATTTACTGAAGCAAAAAAGTCATGGTTGCCTGTAAATCCAAACTATTACAAAATAAACGTCGAAGAACAGAAAAAAATATCTACCAGCAACTACAACTTTTACAAAAAAATGTCTGAACTCCGAAGAACCGATACTTTGAAATATGGCGATCTTGAAGCCTTCAATATAACCGATTCGATATACATAATCAAAAGGTCATTAAAAATAAAATAATCGTATCACCGTAATTTCATAACTATTCTCAAACTGTCAAACTTTATTATTGGTTCTTTAGATCGTTGCCCGGACACGAAACCTATCTGGTCGTCATGAACTTTGGAAGTGAGACCGAGACAGTCGTCTTATCTACGGTCGTGAGAAACCTCCAAAAAATATTGCACGTCTATTTAGGGAGTGAAAATTCAGCATACAACCGAAGGTATATCTGGAGTATTACAGTATTATTTTTTTTTTTTAGTTATTATTTTTCAAAATAAATTTCTTTCAAAATAATATCGTTTAAGTACAGCGAATATACACACATTTTTTAACGAAACGGGATATTATTTGATTTATTTCAGCGATATCGTGTCCACGATTTCCACAGACGACAAACCGCTACACCTTCGACCACAATCGGCAGTCGTGTTGACCGATAATTTAGTCAACGTCGATACGTTCAACAGTAATGCCATCAGTTACAAGCAGTATAATTCTTCATACATTACTCTTCTGTGTGTCTTAATACTGACCCGATATTATGTTGGAATACGTAAATAATTGATTTAATTAATATCTGACGCAACAAAACTTTTTTTCGAAAAAAAATTAAAATAACGTATCAAATTTGTAAAAATAAATGTTATCTACTGTGACTAACCATTTACACAACGTTTATATTTGTGACACTGAATTACATTTTCCAAAATTTAAAAACACCATGGTGTACTGGTACCATCAAGTTAAATAATGTACCAATGTGTTATAAATATACCTAAAAACGTGTATACCATGGTGTTCGACGAAATAATAGGTTAGGTAGGTAATAGCATTGATTATAAATACTGGTATTTATAATCAATGATAATAGTTATTGTTATATTATATTAGCCATTAGATATTAAGTGTTTTACTGTCACCAAACTATATAGTGCGTAACACTTTTTTATTCGTACGAATAAAATAGTTTTATTTTGTGAATAATTTGTCAAAAATAAATACAATAAATTTTGTGTCCTTAAGCTCAAATATCTATCAAATAAAATCTTAAAAAATATTGAGATTGTATACAGCTTTACTATTAATTTCACTATGAATATTTTACTCTGAAGACTTAATTTTAGCATAATCGCCACCTTGAAAAAGTGTTATAAAAATAATATATCCCAATAAATTAAATTGAAATACTTATTAAGTAGGTATTCAATTTATTAAAATTATTTATCACCCTAATAAAGATGAAAGTATTAAACAATGCATTATTTGTATACCTATTTATGAAAAAAATAAAGTTTTCTAATTAAGACATTGTAATCAGTTTTAAACTTGGTTGTATTATTATTTATTATAATTCATTATACAAGTATATTATTTTACATGTACCTATTTAAAACATATATCTGCCAAAAGTAACGAGAAATAAAGGCGAAAATAAAATAAAGTAGAAGTACCAATTTAATATATTTTTTAGAATACAATTTTGAAATCATATAGACTTCATATAGTATAGTTACATAAAAATAACTATTTATAATATTACAAAAAATTGAAACTACAACAAAGTTGATTGTTATTTAAATACTAATAACAATTCACTCCAAAAAACCTGATCAGAACGTTCTGTTAATACTATGTAAACAATTATGTATGTACATACCATGAACGCGATGAAAAAATATATAATAGGTTTTTATTAAATGTTATCAAAATCCTTAAGAGCATCTTTTTAATTGTATTATTTTATAGACTAGAGATAATTTACTTAGTAAAAAATGTAAAGGTATGATTATTTTATTTAGTCCACCTTGAAGGATTTTGTTAGTGAATTGCGATGCAAATTATGAGCATTTGAAAATTACCATAACATGCTTCAAAATTATTAAATATTAATAAAAGCTTCCGAGATGCCCTATAGACATAATACATAATAATCTTATCTATAGTTAATTCACTCTAATTAAAAAAAAAAAAACATAGCAAAATGGAATATTTTAACAGTAAAATTTGCTATGATGTACTGTTTCTGTAAGACGGAGACAACATATGCGGGTGTGTCGTCCAGCGTCCTGCTGATGTAAACATATAATACGATTAATACATTTGTATGCACAAGGGGCTTGATATATTATAATATTAAAAGCTTTAAAAGTGAATTTTTTTTTAATTATATGTATATTTGTATCATTTTGGTAACGTTGGTACCCGTATTTACGTTTATAAATATATAAAATACTTTTGACGTAAAAATACTAAATACATACAAATACAACTTTAACTGTGTATAGACACATTATTTAGGAACAAACTATATGAGTTTGTATGTGTTTAAAAAATGTTTATAAAAACGTAAACGTCTTATTTGAATATCAGTTAATGTTTGATAATATAGGTACTTACATATAAATATATATTATGATAAAATATCAAGTTTTTTATTTGATTATAAGTTATATAATAATAACAGACTAATAATACACTAGTATAGATTAGTTGAATCATTTCGACAAATTTTAAAGGAATTTATATACAGGTATAAGTTTAAATCATTATTGATTGTAATTATATTATTATGTATTGACATTAAAATAATAAATCATTCACTCCTAAAGACAGAGCTTCAAAAGTAACAAATCTCGAGCTTGAGAATCGTGATTTAAATGTTGGTTGAATTGTTTTGGTACCAATACCTACTATAAGGTTAGTTAACATTTAGCTTTAGTTAAATAACTAAAAAAAACTGTATATCGTTCGATAAGTACCTACGGGTTTTTGTTATTTACACGTTAAGTACAATATTTATATTAAACTTTAACGAATGCAATGTAAATGTACTTGTTGAAAATCAGTGTTGAACGTCATATTATTATGTTTTCATAATCCGTCAAGTAGTTTGATTTATTTATTTAATATAATGAAACGGCTTGCGGAACAAGTCATACAAATATTATATCTTTGCCAATTCAATGAGCAGAACTAAAGGACGTGACAAAATATCCGTTGATATAACATTTGCCTATAATATGCATTCAGTTTTCACAGTCACTAAATGTCACCTGTATAATATTATTAATTTTAAAAAAACCCAATATTATGGGTTGTACCGATGAGATATTTTGAAATTTGATTTCTAAAATATTGAACATTTTTAATTTAGGTTTATAACTACTAAGTCCTATAGACGCGACACCTCTAGAATAGACGTACATGTAGGCGTACAGATTATAGACGTACAAAATAATCCAAGACTTTTCGGTCGAGTGGTTTGCGAATGTTCTTCGAAACTAATCCGTATACAGTTGATAATAATGGATTTTAATTTCGATCTGAAGAATAAAATAACATAATAATAATAAAAATAATAATAATTACAACAATTTGATTATCGTGCAGACGAAGGAACTTTTTTTTTTATAATGAATTTTAATTTTAAATTAACAGAATTGCTCAATAAAACGACATATTGAGTGTGCGTGTGCGTATATACTATATTATGTGCAATAAACAGATGTGAGTGAACTGTGACGATATTAAATTAATTTTGAACACCCATCGCAGTGTTTTTAATGAAAGGTAAAGACGTAATGTAATAATAGCATAATAAATATAAAATCGTTTTGGATACTCCATTGTTGTTTTATTCTATAGGTTAATTTAACTGCACAGTATTGAGTTTTTTTTCAAATGGGTCACGGACAAGAATTTAGAGATGCGATAGGGGCGATAACAAGTTTCCATTTGACACATGTCTCTTCGGTATATTATATTATTATGTATACAAAAAAACTATTATTTTTAATATACAAGCATACCGTGTACAATAATTGTTTAGTTTTAATATTGTACAATATTTTTCATCGAATAATAATTGCAATTTTGCAGAACATTGTGTAGGATGGTCTATTTATTTTAACTGCTATATTATACCAATAATACACTACAATAAAATAATAATAAGTTTATGTTGTGTCATTGGTCTTCATTTAAAAAAAAAAATTTGCTGTGGGACATGTTTTTGTACTAAAAACGTACCGTCTACGGCTTAATATTATGTTTATATTTCACTTTCAAATATTTGGCTTTGTAACTTATTCTTGTTGTTTCCCTTCAGGTGCAAATAACAAAAAAAAATAGACATCTTAATTCATAAAAAATAAATATAACTTATTCGAACCAGCATAGCCCATTGGTCCCCATAGAACATAATAATTATAATATAAAGAATAAACCTATTATCATGGATTATTGTTATTATCACTAAATAAAGTTTAGTAATTATTCTGAAACTAATAATACGATTTGTATACATTAATATTTAAAATAAAATCATCTGCTTGACAAATTACAGAAAAAAAAAGGTTAGATATGTTATTTGTATCATCATCACTACTCATTAAACGGCATAACAAGTTTGTAAGTATTTGAAAATATGGCATAATATTTATAAGTAATGAATTCAGCTTATTCCAAAAATCAGAATTTGAATAAATCCAATATGCGTACCTATAGGCATTAAAGAATAAAATGGGGATGGGCACGGCCGAATCACCCTGTATACCCTGTAGCTTGGTCATTTCCCGATCGAGCTTCTCTAGGGTAACCTAACCTAACCTAACTCGAACACCCTGCACGCCGAGGAGATACAGTTTCAAAAACCACTCTTTTTTTACACAAGAAATACATATCGTCATAATTGCATGCACCGCGGGCTTCGCAAAGTCCAATGCGCCGAAAAAATGTCACCACTTAATGCAGTTGTAGTCGTGTGCGATTATTGGAGACCCAAACCGGAAATATGACCCTCATACTATAATATTATATCCGCACAGGTTAGACTACTGTAATATTGCTAAGTTATATTTTTTAATTTTCAACTCGCGATTCATCCGGCGACGGGCGACATGCAATATCGCTCTGTGCACGCGTTCGTGTGCCAAGCTCGGCGGCCGATTTAGGAGTGTCCGAAGGTATTTTCACATCTGTGAGTAACAATAGAGGTTATGTTATTATGATATTATTGTTGTTTAATAATTATCGCGGAACCCAAATTGTTTGACCCCGTTTTCTATGTCTTTATTTTTGTTTTATTTATTTTTATCTTTTGTTGCATTGTGCGGCGGCGCGCGCTCAAGACGAGCATTGTTTATCGGAATAAGAGACGATGATGGTTCGAGAAGAGTCGGCTGTGGCGGCGTGCACCGCGGCAAAGGAAGTAGTGGGGGAGGATGCGGAGAAAAAAAATTTGTAATTAACTCGTGTATCATTCGGCCTTTTGTTTTATCGCGTTTAATTACTTCTCATTGTTGTAACTATATATACATACATATTCTTATATTGTTGCCGCGTAGTTGTTGCTGTCGCCGCCGTCTGTTACCAAAGTCATCTTGATTCTGCATACCACTCTGCGATGATGTACATAGTTCATATACCAATATATACCTGAATGCACACAATGGACGATCAGAGATTTGCTCAAACCCGATACGCATACATAACGTCATTACAACTCGTCGCATCCGACGATGGTTTCTATTACCTACGAGTCACATAGGAAAATGTTTAAATTGCAACACAAACCACTGCTCTTATGCGCCGATACGTGCCACTGTACCTATTTACACATTTGTGCAATGATAAATTGCATATTATATTATGTCCGTATACTTATATCCTTTATAACTCAAGTTTTTATATATTGGGCGTATTCTTCACTTTACACCTCAATAAAAGGTTTATAGAATTCGTTAACACAACTTTGACATTAACTTCTACAATAACAATATTAAGCAAAATTAAAAACATCGCTACAACGACAAAGCTTGGCCTTTATAGGAGCTGATGACGATTATGATATAAGATTGATAATATTTTAATATTATTATTCAGAGCATTTTGCAGAGAAAATTATGTGATTAAATTGGTTATAAAATGATCTGATTTTATTTAAATGGTTTTCATTTTATTTTCACCAATTGACGCTTTCCAATAAATTAAACACCTTCAAAATATCCATTCTCCGCCTGCATTGTATAGGCTAGATCAATACGAGCAAAAACATTTACATATGTTAATATTAAAATACTTTTTCATATTTATATTGCATTTAACATGACATTGAAAACTTCCTTCTAATGCGGATTCCTTTAACAGAAATCAGCAAACAAGCGTTTTAAAAACCGAAAATCTAAAATTATTTTTCTAAACGAATAAATATATAATATAATGTGCCTATTGTAAGATGAAAAAAATAAAACTTGTCGTCGTCGACGAAGAATATCATCGCATCGCTTTCATCCATTCCGAGGGCCGAGGCGCTATAATTATATAATACCGACAAAACGATAAGACCATATAAATAACGTCTTTAGAGCACCTCCATACACCGTATGGGTGCCCACCGCGCTGGCTCTTGCATTGTTCGGTGCTTTAACGTTTCTACTAAGACCCTTTTGTGGGCGCACGTCGAGTTTACTTTGCAAGACTCGAAAAACGAATGGGTACTTATATTATACATGTATCCAGTGCTGTATAGTTCTTCTTCACCCGATTCTCACACAATAAATAACAACAATATATTACGCTTGTATCATTGTTATTGTAATCAAGTATTATGTTTTGTGATAAAGTAAAAAAATAAAAACATAAATAGTGTACCTACCTATATATACATATATATACGGTGGGGTGACTATGTGAGGCCCGCGATCATATAATGAACACTTGCTTTGGCGTGCGGCGCATCATCAATTTATCGTCCTGTCGTCTCCTTATAATCCAATGTTATAATAACGTATTAATACTATGTACATTTTTTTTTTCATTCTCTACGGTTTTCCAATACTTATTGTCTGAGTTCATTGTTGTACGATAATAAAAATAATAATAATAATAATCATACCGCGATCGAAACGCCGTTATTATTATTATTATTATTAATGTTAATCTCTATCCATCTCCATGTATAATAGTATAATAATATTATATATAGTCCTATGCGCGTATTATGATTACTATTATTATTATTATTATTATTACACTGCTACAACAGTGGTGTGCGCGGTTTATGGGTAGAGTCTGTGCTGCGGTGAAAATCAGAACTAGTAGAAAAAAGTCACACACGCCGACATCACGACGTCGACTACTCGGTCTTGTACTTAAGTACAAACCTACCTATTTGTATACAATTCTACTAGCACTAAGTAATATGTTATTTCGTTTTTCAACATTTTAAGTTGACATATGGTAACCGAAATCTTTACATATAAAAAGAAACCATAAAAATTTACCTGTCCCACTTCAAAAAAAAAAAAAGAAATAACATAATTTTATTCTTTTATCGGGATTCTTATTCCTTTAATAATTGATAATATTAGAAAATTACACCGAATCGTATTCATTTTTGTTTTTTGCTCATGTTGAACTGTTACAATATTACAAAACACACACTTTAGTGTGTCAAAATATTTTAGGTTTATATTTAATCTGTGATCTGATACAGACTTGAATAATTGTTATTGAATTGAAAATACCTAAATTTACTCAAGCGCAGCTAAAAAAATTACTTCTCATCACATCGGTCAATGTTTTTAGAGTAAAGTATGTAGAAAAATTATTTTTCAATCAGTGGACGTATTGGCGATCCTTCCATTGCAAAATGTATGGAAAAAGAACAGAAGTACATGCCATTTGCATTATTATCGTATATTTCATGCTAAGAGCTCACACTTAAATAGTGCTAACAATTATTTTTTAATATACCATCAAAAACCGGAAGGACGGAGGCGGCGGCGGCGGTAAAATTGTGCACGGAATTAACTTCACTAGTCATCGGCTCGGTAATCGTCCGGAAAAACGACGGACGTGATGATGTTGTTAAGAGTCGTGGTGCGTGTGTGTGTGTGTGTGTGTGAGAGAGAGAGGGAAAATTCAAAATTGTATTGAAGAAAAAATAACCGTCCCACCCGTCGCCATGCCGGGGACGAGTGCAGTGCGTATTATATTCTTATTATTATTATTATTATTGTATATACATTACATATTATTATTATTATTATTATTATACACGTCTTGTACTTGAAAGACGGCGGGCGGTGCAGCGGTGCTCTGGTGCAGAGACTCGTGCGCCGCGCGTATAATCGACGAAATAAAAGGGAAAAACGGCCGAGTGAGCGGCGGAGGAGTGAACGAAAAATAAAAAAACCGACACCTGGCCCACACGCACTGGGCGGTGGATCATCGTTCGGTTTTTCGGAAATTTTTCGACGATTGTTTTTGCTCAAAGCGAAAAACCACCGGTGCCCGCGGGACATCGGACTGCCCACAGAGTGTGTGCACGCGTGCGTATACTACTACAGCCATTTATGATTGTGATTATCATTACACTATATTACTTCGAGCACGCGTTATGGCCAGTATATTGCCGGGCTTCCGCTAGTATTATTGTTGTACAGTGTCGTTGATGGGTTTTAAACGATTTTCGATTGTTTTTTTTTTTGCCCACTCTCGGTGCTATTTCAGCGCACGCGAGTTTTATATTATTGCGAATTTTCGAAATCGCCGCCAAGACCACAATGACATTACACATAGATGGCTGAGCTTGAGCGACCACCGCCTCTCGTATCGTTGGCGTGTTTGATCGGGTGGGAGGTTTCGATTAAAACCCTTGTAGTCGTCGAGTAGCTGCGTAGGTAGAGGCTCACTGCAGGGCGGCGCGTGTGGCTTATAATATACAGAAAACAATAATGTACTATACATTTACATGTACTATAAACATTATACATGCGCAGAACGGACGTTATTTCATATCGCTGTTCGTGTCGTAAAAAAAAAATAATATAGGAGGATTTTTTTTCTCGATTTTTGAGGAAAGTTTTGGAATAGTTATTCGTTTTTTTACATCATTTAGTTCTTCGTACAACCGAGCTACTATAATACTAAAAATAAGAATTGTTAGCAATACGTGTAATTAGCGATAGTAATAATCAGAACTCGGATTTGTATAATATTTTCACTGGTTAATGGTGAGCAAAGTGAGTGCAAGTAAGTTGCATGGAGGTGTGATTAAAATTAATACAAATTGATGTAGATCATACCTATTGTATTATTTGTGTATATTTCAACATTTTACGATTTTTACCTTTTAGATCAGATTTTGCAATTTTAAGGGCATATTACTCACACTTCAATAGTTCAATATTTGTTCTTCCTATTTCATATTTATTTTTAACTTAAGTTAAAGCTTTATATAAATTATAGGTGCCTAATGAAAACTTAAGGCAGAACTTTAAGAAAATAATGATATCAAGATTTTTTATCAAGAACACCAATAATTCTTGTGGAAAAAAAAAATTTTAATTTATTCAAAGTACCTATATCGTATTATTATCAATTGATCATATTATCATATTTTAATTTTTGGGAACAACACTATAATAAATGAATAAATAATCATTTTTGTAACTAGATTTTATATTAATTTAAAACAAAATTCGCACTATTTTAGATATTATCGTTATTGTACAAACATATTCATTTTTTCGTATATTAGACCATTTTTTTGCTGCTACATAAATAATAATTGTATGGCTGTAAAACACAAAACTATCAAGTGCGTTTACATAACAATATATTAGGCATTATATAGTGTGGTATTATGGATGTTATATTATGTTCATATATTTTTATCTTATGTTATCAGCTGGAGCAGACGAGTAGAAATCAGCTGTGCTTGAATTGGATCAAAGTACTTAATACTGTTATATTACTATTACTACATAAATGTTTCAAAAACAAAAATATTAATTTTCTAACCTATATCGACTTTGAATCATCAATTGCGAAAAAATCGATCGTTCTAAATAATTTTCCGTCGATCCAAATACGCATTTTGCTGTAAACAGTTTTAATACGATTTTCTAGTGACTACGGACCACTCAAAACTAGATAAGTCTTATCGTACGACTCGTACGGTTCTAGACAATAATGACAAGGTATTAATGATAATATATTGCTCTGTAGCCGAGTATTATTGGGATTTACGCTAGTCTTAACGAGTGAACACCACTCCGATCGATCATAGTAAAGTAATTATTCCGAATACTCTTCGAGCATTTGTTATAGAACTATATATTTCCGTGTTATAAACTCATTAGATAATATATAATTGTATAGTACGTCGATAGGAGTCGACGAGTGTCCATATAACACTATATACTATGTCGTACATACAGCAGACGGTATTGCATGGTGTAAAACGATAATTATTTTATTGCAGTTATATACTCAATATGTAATATATATATATATATATGTATAAGATTACATTCCGAAAGTCTGACCGTATTTAGGTTGCACTCTGTGCGGCACTCGACACAGTATAATACAATTACATGCCATGTATATATATATATATATGTATGTTGTGCACCGGAAATAATGATATCGAACACGTTATTGGGTTAAGTCGCTGGTTTGTCGGTCGCAGTAATAAGTGGTTCGCAGTAATGCGGTTTCATGACCACCGAAAGTGTTGGGCGTTTTCACTTCACATATTCGTCCTGTATAACTACCAATATATATATATATATATATATAGTATATACGGACTACACGACATAAAGATAGCTCAGTGCTGAAGGGCGACACAGACTATATCTATATTATATTGTATTCAATGCAATAACGTTCGATGACGTACACGCTGTGGGTAATTAAATGAACACGTCCGACACGAGTGTTATAATGTGTATACACACGTAGGTATAGTACTGAACATGCACTAGCACACACTCGCAATCCGGTTACACGTATTATTGGTACACTTAATAGATTGCATGTATGGGAAGGGCTCGTCATCATCATCCCTCGTGCACCTCAGTCCGTTTCATTAGCGGTCCATTGAAATCGAGACCTATACGGATATATTATTATGATGCTTAAATCTCTCCTCACCCCGCCCCTCGAGACGAGTTTCCCGATACTGCTTTCCTCCTTTTCGTATATTCGTCCGATAACCCGCGGACTAACGTATACCATGATACAATACTATTATCGTCGTGTGTGCTATTATATAGGTACACTTATATTATTAGTATTAATAGTAATAATGGTGGTATTGTGGCTGTGTATAGACTTCGAGAACAATTACGGGTAATTATTATAAACGCCATATCGACGGTAGATCCATATCTGTACTCGTTTCGAGGGGTGTAGTTCTCCGCTTCGTAGTATGGTGAGGTACATATTTCATTATTCAAGTATAATAATATACCTATTGTGTTGGACGATTGTGTATCGATAATTAAGTATAATATTATCATCGTCGACATGTATAATATACGGTATCGAATAGGTATCGATATCAGAAAACAATTTACACGATTGCCACCCCTAG
>PVMI01046294.1:0-19760 GCA_008528875.1 Aulacorthum solani
GCAAAGCCAGCCTCCTGAATAAAAGAAATAATCATAATAATAACCTGTTCGGAGTTAGAGTTTAAAATGGAGTGAAGATTGAAAGGAATATTCATGGAATTAAGTGAAGTAACTAGGATCTGGCGCTTAATGGAAAGAGAGGGACAGTCAAAAATAATATGGGACACATCGCAAATATGTTCTTCCATATTGATATGTTATTTCGAAAAAAATAAAAAAGACAAGTTTCTTTATTTTTGACAAGAAATTTTTTTAAAACAATTTCAAAATTTTTGAATGCGCAGTTGTATCAACAGCAAAATCAGATTCATTTTTTCAAATGGTAACAATATTTTATAACGGATTCGGATAAAGCATTTTTTTTCTGAAAATATTGATAGTCAAATCATCAATTTTGGTTCACTAGCTTATGAACTATGGTCCTCTACAATTTAGTAAATGCATTAATACTTTGAATTAAAATAATTGGTATAAATAAATATTTAAAAGAGTTAAATATTTTTTTCTTTCAACTATCTTTTGGTACACTAAAATCGGTTATCTAATAATTCTCTTCTAAAAAAATGTTTGGGAAATGTCTACACTCTACAAAATTGTTGACAAATATGATTCATTATTTAATAGACAACCGTCAAAATAAGAAGGTTTTATTATTGTAATTAGTAAATTGCATTATATTTTTTTTATCACAGTTACTTTTCTTACGATATCAAACATTTGTATTCTTTGATATGTGGCTAAGGTAATAATGGTATAATGGTGTTTGATTATTAACATTAACATAGAATAGATGACATTTATGTCTTATGCATGGAGGTAAAAAAAAATTGTTTAACGACAACAATTTTTTTTGGTGCTCTTCTTGTGGTGATATAGGTAAACTTGAAATTTGAACCATAGTTTCCTTATAATGGTTTTGCATGCAAAGTATGAATTTAGGAGTTGAAATACATACTCCTTCATCTATTTTGAACATTTACTACAACATTATAGGTATTTCCTCCTTTTTCTACTATAAACTTTCAATAATATCTATCGTTGATATGAAAATAATAGACCTCGAAATCAGGGTATATTAATGTATTTACTAAACTTTAGAGGACTTCATGATGATTTGACATCAACATTTTCAGAAAAAAGCTTTTCCTAAATCTATTAAAAAATATAGTACCATTTGAAAAATAAAGTTGATTTTGCTATTGGTATATCTGCGTGTTCAAAAATCTTGTAAATGTTTAAAAAAAAAAAATAATTTGTTAATTTATAAAGAAACACGTCTTTTTTTGTTTTTTTCGAAATAGTCATCGATCCATAATCGTAAGAAAAACCCTCATACAATGACATAGGTATACTCGGTGCCTATATGGTCTTCTATTATAGTCCATTATAACCGTTTGCTTTGCTTGGTTTGTTGGGACTTCATATAATAAAATAACAAATATAGAATTATTAGAATAGTTAAAATTTATTCTGCCATGGTAGCCGCCCCGAACCGGAATGCGACCGCCGACCACCGACCACCGACCGGAGTCCAACACTAACAACAGGTGAGGCGAGTGTGCCGTGATAATGCCATCGTTGCCGTCGCGTTGGCTTCACTGCACTGAAAAATTCCCACGATCCACGGTGACACGCCTGTGCACAGATACCGTGTCACCCGTTTGTTTTCGAGAAACTGTTGTGCTTGTGCTCGCGTTGTTTACGTTTCAGTAGTTGTTATTGCTTCGACTTGTCGGTTGGCCGTTGTTGTATCGTCTGTGTCCGCCGCGCGAATCGTTTGTTTGCAGTCAGTGTCCGCCTGTTTCTTCCGATCGCCTGTCAACAACAAATAATAATAATATTATTTTTGATATTCCGCAACAGGTAAACCGTCGTCGTACATCAGCGGCAGTTGTTGATCGTTGTCCCCGAGGATTTTTCCTCATAACTGGTGAGTGCTCAACCGAGAAGCCGGTCTTCCGGATGCTATATAATACGAGGCATAGCCACATAGACATAATATTTACGACTCCCTTCGAACAGACGAAACACGATAGTTGTCTTACTTGTCGCCATCATCCGCCCTCTGCAATTATTGGTTTCCCGCGCGCGCGCCCAGGCCCTCCGATGTGTCGTAAGTAGGCCACGGGATTTGGCGGGCTCACGATTTGTCTACAACACTCGTCATCAGTCATCACAGATCTTAACACGATAAATGCCTATAACAATAGTTATCATATTATAGTATTTAGGTAGCCCATACACGTTCAATATTATTGATATCAAAATGATTTTGATATTTTCAATTTTTTTATTGAAGTGCTTTCAATAAAACCAATACAGGGTCAATAATTAGTGTTGTTAACGTTACTTTTATTTAGGAATCCTTTCAATTCCTTGTTTTATTAGTATAAATTGGAATTTGTTCAGTCCTTCGTTCATTTAGGAATTTGTTCAATTCTTCGTTCCTTTAAAAAAGGAACTCGTTCTTTTCCTTGTTCCTCACCTTAGTTTATGTTAATACTTTGCAAAATTATTATATCATGCATCCTAAATATTTTAATTAAAATTTTAATTAATTACAATTAATGTGTACAAAATATTATTTCAAATAATTCTCAAATAGTAAATATATATTATACTATACATTTACTAATCAGAACACTGTTGTAAGTGAATAAAAAATTGGTTGTCTCGTCTATTAGTTTAAAAACAGGAGTAAACAAAATTTTTCTCCCAAAATGTGTATTAAAATATTTCCTAGAAGAACAAAAGAACTATAATATTTACGTTCCTATTCTTTTAATACAAAATGAAATCAATTAACTCATTCGTTCCTCTAAAAAGAATCAATTCCAAGAATCGTTCCTTAACAACACTGTGAATAATGTTGATCATGTATAGGCCACTTAAATAATATATGATAACTATTATTATGGGTATTTAAGATATGTGCGTTATATTGTTACCTTGTTATCCTAGTGACTTTCCTCTTGGTAGAAGAAAATTATGTTATGTTTGTGTGTTTTGGAAAGACCAACCGGGTATACAGTTTCTTTTTTGTACTTAAAAGTGCTGCTAGAAAGTGCTCGTTACTATATTATAGTATTGACCGCAAAATTGGTAAATTAACAATAAGCTAATATTTTTTGTTTAATACTTGTTGTGTGTCCAAAAGTTCTAATAGTTTATGATGGATCATTAAAAAAAAAAAATGGTATTTGATTGGACATAATAATTATGTTCCAATGTTAAGCTCAACGCAATTTATTTTTCTAAATTGAAATGAATAATGTGTGTATAATATTATATCTGTTGATAAAAAACATTGTATTGTTATTCTTGATAAATGGAATGATGTCGTCATATATACGGAAACTGCTCCTACCTTGTACCTAATCTATAAGCAATAGAATTGTAGACCAATGTCAGAGTATATCTACTACCGTTATTAAACAAATAAAATACAACAAATCATATTAATATATGAGCTATAGATATATTTATATAGCTATATGTTTTATTTAATTTGTTTTTAAAACAGCTAGTATCTATGTAAGTCTAGTTTGCATAGTATTCACAAGTGTTCACCATGAAACAGTATGAATTCCATCAAAATATTTCTTTTAACAAGTATTAGATGTCACTTGGAGTTTAACTGTTATAGTAGGTAGCACTCAAAACATACTACAATGATTACATAACCAATAAATATGTTTGGAACAGCTATGATCTTACTCCTAAAAACAAATTCTTTTAATTTTTCAAAATATTTTGTTTTAAATTTTTGTAAATTATTTCTGTGTAACATAAAAAATCTAATATTTTGGAGTCTGTACATAGTACAGAAAGTACAGAAATTAAAAAATTAAACTCAAATGCACACGCTATTGCAAATGTTTAAGTATTTTTAGATGTACTTTTGTGTATTTCTTAGTATTAAATGCATTAACATTTATTATGAATGAAATAATAAGATACCTAAGGAATACAGTTTTATTTTTATTAAATTACAAACATTGAATTAACACTTGCTTCTGAATAAAAAAGGGATACTAGATAATCTTTTTTTTAAAACCACCCCTTTAATATGCATATAAATGAACTATTTTTTGTGCATTGTCCAACTTAATTTTTTATGAAAATACGTTTTTATCAGTGATAATAAGACATTTACCTTCATAAGACCTTTGATTTTAATTTTTAAAACACTATTTACTTCTCATGATTTTATTTAATAATGAGTACCTAATAACCAAAATAATAATTTGGATCAGAATATTTCTATGAAAATATCAATGTATAAATTATTAATATTAAAATATCAGTTTATTTATAAAAGCATTTAATGCTTAAATTAAAGTTAAGAAGCGCAAATGAAGTCTTCTTAATTTTGCTGCATAACTCCGCTCATTGTCTAAATCAATTCTTATTTAAGAAACTTAAATTAATTTAGATGTTTAATTTTTTTTTTATTGTCATTTTCCAAATATGAACGAGATGTAACCATTCATTGTATTAATATGATAATTATTCGATTTAATTTATTATTTTCTCTTCGTTATTAATTTACGAATTTACAGCTAAATCAAATATCTATTAAAAATACAAATCGGAAAATAATAGTTATTTATATATAAGTTGTATATTTCCTATTTTCTGTTTAAAATCAAATAATCATTGCTTTGTCACAAATTGAGTGTACGTTTAAATTCCGTGGGTTCAAGATCGACCTACATATTTTTAGAACAGTTATCAAGAATTGACTGTAGAGACTTGATTGTTCATTCAAAATTCTAGTTATAATAATATGTAGGCGTCTCAGTTAATAGGTGCCTATTATTAATTACCGATGGTCGAGTTCATGACATTTATATTTGAGGTGATTATTTTATTAATAAATACCCAATATCTAATAAAAATAAGCAAATTTAAAATTAGTGTGTATAGAATTAGTTATAACTTATAAATAACATAAAAGATATTACTTTATTACTACCGATTACTATCTAATATAATGACGAATTTTTTAGAAAATAGATTTTAGAAACCTTATTTAACATAATACAAATATACCCTTGAAAGTACAATGAAATCCATTTACATAGTCACAGTAAAAATAAATGTGTACTGTGAATTTCAACTAGGTAATATAGAATAAAAGCTTTTATAAAATAATTGTATAAATGTTATTGAACCATGTTACATGTAAGTATATTAATGGTGATGGTTAAATGCTCTTGTTGTCTATAACTTTACTTAAAAAGTCGTGATTTAATGATATTATTTTGCGGTTTACCAAGTTTGGAAAATTATTGTTAATATTCCTGATATCGTTAACTAAACAACTTAATAGGTAATTAGATTATCATCAAATTTCGCCATTGTATTTAGAACACGTAGAATATTCATACTTAGATTTTATAAAACGCATTTTGATCTTCCAAGATAATCGATTGTTTTGACAGTTTTTATAACTTAAACCAACGGAAACGTTCATGTTATGCGATTTGATTGTTGTTCGTACATACTTCCTACATATCTTCTGCCATCTCCCGAAAACCGTACGGTCTGTCTGTACAAGAAGTATGACATCATGCATTCATGCATCTCTGGAACTCTGTTGACCTCGCTGATCCTGAACAACACAGACCAGCTACAAATTAGTAGTCCGTTTTAGCGTGCGTTTAAAACGAGTTTTCAATTTTTTTTTCATCTTTTCATACTATAGCTGCTTTCATGCTATAAAATGTCTCGACACCTAGATCACTGATTTCACTTACCTTTCCATTTAATATACCCACAGGTTAAATACAAACAGTATGTTGGTTTAATACATATGTCCATTCGATAACTGCTGAGAACGCCCATTTTTGTTACTATTAATCTGTAAATTAGGCTTATTGCTTCTCCATTTTAATTAAAACAACAAGTTTTACTATACTGCTACTCGTTGTAAGTAATTAAATATCAACTACTCAAATTAATATTTAAAATTTTAGTTAATCATGTTATACTTTTCATGAAACATGTTGGCCAATGGGGAATATTCTAGTAAGCTTCAATGAAACATAAATTGTTTTTTTTTTCATTTATCATGGGTACATTTTTTGGTGCGATCATGACCTAAAATTTGTCTCCAATTTGCCACACCCCTCAGATAATACTATAATAGCCGCGAATTGTCACGCACTATTTAAAGGAATGAATAATGATGCTGTTGAAGTTTTACTGAATCGTCGTCGTCTTTTTAGATGTCTAAAACCACATTTATTAGTGTCATCACATTTAAAAATAAATCTTTCAGAGCGAAACGGAATGCTTGTATTATTTTGAATACCTAATATCTTAATCGACTCTCATTTGTGAAGTACAGTTTATTTTTTTGACATTGTATTTTCAATTGTTGCATATCGTTTGTTTGCAAGTTCGTTGATATTCAACAAATAGGTACAATTGTAATTATATGTACCTTTTGGCTTTTTAACTATTTTATTATCTTATATAATGTGTAATTTATATGAATAATTAATTTAAAACTTCCATCAGTGGATACAGCCTTATCAGTAATTTATTGTACTATTAAAATATATTGTGATACTTGCGTATATTACAAAAAGTGTGTAATAATAACTACAGAAGTTTAAATATAATAGCACTATCGATCATATAGAATAATATTCAAAGGGTTAAAAATCACCCTTTGGATATTATTTAGTTTCGTGTCAACTTAGCAGTGTGCACAAAGAATACATGAAATATTGAAGCGGTTATTGACTTTAAACACGTGCGTGAGCGCCACTCCTTTCCTTTATGATGGTTCTCTTTCATTTGTCCTCTTGTGTATATCGAACAAACTATTAGGAAAAGGTACAAACTAAAAACACAATAGGAAGCGAAATTGTATGACTATGTAGGTATAATTCTGAGATGAGAGCATACCTATAATACATCTAGGGTTTATAATATACGTATATTTTGTGTTGAATAGTGATTTAGTAGTAATAGTAATAATTTCTTAAAAATATGATGCTTTCAGTTTTTAAATTGAAATATTATAATTTTAAATTCAACTACGAAATAAATTGTTATTTTTTTTATATTATAATTGTTTAATTGCCGAAATTAATTTTCTCTTATCTCCAATTTTCGCCACAGGCTTAAACATAAATCAATATTAAAATGCACCTATCGGATTAAAATAGTTTTAAATTGTAGTACCTTCGCAATTGTATAGCGTTTGTTCACGACAATACGTTCAATTTAATTGTACCTACTCTTATATCGGGCTATATGTGTTATGTACAATATACTATGCAGTATGTTATTTACTTGGCTTTTATTAATATTAAACATGCATCTCCGCATATAAAATTTGTATGTAGTATTTAACTGGTCATTCTGTAATTTATTAATAGGTCAATGTTAGTTTAATAGTGACAGTTTAATATTACGATTCTTAACCTATAATATGTTATTTTTCAAAATTAAAGTGACATTTGTAAGTTAACCGTGACTTCAAATGTTATTGGCGGCTTATACACATTTTAATTTTAAGCCTACGAGCATCAACTTTTGAAGTATGATACCAGTCGACTTTATATTATAAAATATTTTATTTTGAAGTGAGTGCGCTGTAGCTATAATTGATAATGGAATTGTGGATTTAAATATTAAAATTGTAAACATTATTTTGGAAGACTGCTGAATACATTAAATCTAATACTCGGCTGTCTTATACTCTTATTCATGGAAATTAAATAATATTATAATTTATCAGTTTATCAGTGACGTGCTTTATTCTATATAATATATATGGATGTCATATAACCAACGTACGAGTATTTATAGGGTAGCGGGGAGTTCTTAGTAAGCTGCTGAATATCTTATAGGAAATTAAAGGTAAACAATTAAAATAATATTTACATATTTTACAGGCAGTATGTAGGTATTATGGGTAACGTAATTACAACATTATAGTATTATGTTATATTATTAAAACGGTTTTGTGTGAATCAACACCACATAAAATATTTAAAATAGAATGGGTAATCAAATTGTTTCTATATTCATATTTTATATTTACTCGTTATATAGTCTTACATTTTTTTTCCACCGAACACGTGAACTCAATAATTGTATTTAATTAAACTACCTATCAATTTAACAAATATTTATAAATATCATATAATATGTTATTGAAAAAATAAGAAGTATAAATTCCTTGTTTATCATGAAATTTGGACCATATTTTATAATATATATACTACCACATGCATGATACATAATATTATATACCAAGCGTGCATTGATTCACACATTTTAGTTTTGTTCACCCGCTTACGACAAATCTCCATACACCGGTTTATTTGTAATAATTATTATAAATAAAAAAATGCTTGTATATTTTATACCATTAAGTTACCTTCTCAGTTAGTGGTGCAGCGGACGGTAGTATTATTTAGAATAATAAATAAAATTTATTTGATAGCATTAGTGTTATAACTTATACATTACATAAATATATAAGTTATAAAATTGTTTTTACTTTCTGACTTCAGTTATAAACGCTAGATGACAAAAGAGCCATAGTAAGCCATTCCCGAGGCCATTCCCGAAACTCCTAGTTTTTTAACTTCGGAGAGTAATATATTTGTGAAATTACCTTACATTATCCTATATTGTGTGTTGAAAAGCATTATTAAATCTATTGTATTATTATAATAATTATTGTTCTACCTATAATTTTACCTTCTACCTTCACCCATGTTTAATAATCAAAAGTGTTATTATAAAACTGGTGTGCGTGCATACAAACACTTTATGAATGACTGGTATATTTTTGTAGGTTGAACATTTTAATATATTTAGCTTATAATACATTTTCATTAATTTCATTTTTCCCGACTCTGATAGCCTTCATTTTATGCTAATATTACGTAAAAATATTCATGCTTCATACAAAATTAACTGAAACATAACATGCTAGGGATCAATTTATGAAATGAGGGTGGTTATATTATAGTGGTTACACTCGGTTATTTGAGTATTTCGAAGCTTCGTGACTTGTTTGATCGCATATGATTTAATGATTTTATATACTTTTATGACTAATAATAAAAATAAAATTATCATCCAATCAGCGGATAATAAGTATTTAAGTACATCATTGTCTCTTCAAACATAAAATATTGTATTTTACATAACCTTTTTGGTAGAAGTAGTGTTTAATATTTATATCAGTAAAATTTACATTAATTTGTGCATACAACATAAAAGTTATTAAGATTTGAGTTTATCTTCTGAGGGAAAGCAACCCCTGTAATTGGTCGAGTAATCTCCAGTCTCCATTACATAGAGCATGTATGACATTTTATGACAGCTATTTGATATGTGAGAATTTCCATAGCAAACACAATTTTTGATGATGATAGTAAAATATTGTGTTTTTGAAACTTTGACAACGGAGACATTGAATTGGTTGGTAATTTGCTCGGACCTCGTACATTTTTTTTTGTGTTGTGGAGGTGGTGACCGTTTACCACGAAACGCTGTTCAATTTTTCTGTATTTTTCAAATTATTATTAAAGTTATTTCTAATTTTAATGATTTTTAAATGTATGTACCTATAGTATGTTTACATTTTTATATTGTATAATATGATTAATAAATCTATAAATAAATCATAATAGTATTTTCGTTTTCATTTTCATATTATTTTTTATTTTTTAAACTGACATATAGAACAATTAAAAAAAAATTTAATGGTAAACCAATTAATATAACGTAATTGATTTTCAATTGATATTTGCATGGTTACACTAATTCTTAAAATTCTTACTATTTTATACCACCTATATTATTTTTAATATATATTTTATAAATGCATTAGTTATGCGTAAAATAAAAAAATATGGGCATTTATAACAAAATAAGATCAACTTTATAGCTTTGCACAGTTTCAAAGTTCGGGCCATTGGATACGGTTTTACTTTTTTGATTTAACTCAATTTTAATTCTATTGTGTGTTTGAAAGCCTATAATAAATCATCGCATCCTGAAAACAACTATGACTAAGACTTGGCTTACTAAAGTCCTATCGCTAATAAAAAATTTTATGGTGCGTTCACAACTGCAGTCGTGCGTGTTTCAATACACGGGTATTAGACGTTGACAGCACATTACCTACAAATTTAATAACTGTCGGATACCGACAAGTTGTGAACTGGGCACCTTAAATTAAGATTTTCTTGGAATTTTAGAGTTATAGACAATACTACCACATAATATATTAACACAAATAGATATTATAATTGGGTATCACCTACAATAGTTAATAGAAAACAATACAAATATTTATTTAACTCACATATAGGTAGTTATTTTAAAATGTTGTCTTTGTAATGACTACTGATGTAATCCAATTGATTAAATTGTTAATTAATTTTTGAAATTCTGTGTTGCATAGTCAGATTATAATGCGAGCTAGTCAGAAGTTAATTTTTTTACGGAATTTCATTAAGTCATAATGTATGATAATATAATATAATGTGATGTTATTTTTGTAATACCTAATAATTACAAAATTAGTACTTAGTAATATTTCTGTGAAAAACATTATTTTTAATATTTGAATTATTATAAAATGCATTATTTTTCTAAATGTGTTATTAGATATAATACAATGACAGCAATGGAGAACGAATCATCCGATGGCAATGTTTCACCAAAGAAGAAATCAATTCGTAAAGGCAAGACTGCTCTAGCTCGTGTTCTGTTATTAGATGGATCATATTTAGATCTCCAAATTGATGTAAATATTTATAAAATTAATGAATTTACGATATATTTTTATTACAATATGTATTATTAATATATTTATGTATTTTCTTGCTCAAAAACTTTATTTATACTTTGCCTATATAATGTTTATGATTATTTACCTGTATGTTTGTAGAGAAAAGCTAAAGGCCAAGAGTTATTAGATCAAATATGTGATCAGTTAAATTTATTAGAACGGGATTATTTTGGTCTATCTTATGAAGATAGACGTGATCCTCATAATTGGCTCGAAATGGATAAACGCATTGGAAAGTTTTTAAAAAGTTAGCAACATTTTAAATTTCTATCTAGCTTAAACTATTGTTAAGTCTATTTGAATTCTTATTGTTTAATTTTAGGTGAACCATGGTTGTTTAATTTTGAAATGAAGTTTTATCCCCCTGATCCCAATCAACTTCAAGAAGACATCACCCGTTATCAACTATGTTTACAAATTAGAAACGATATTCTCAATGGAAAGTATGTATATTTATTATTAATAATATCTGCAGTTGTTAAAAATAATTAAAAATGAATTCTTTACTAGGTTGCCTTGTTCTTTTGTCACCCATGCACTGTTGGGTTCATATTTGGTTCAGTCCGAATTAGGAGATTACGACATCGATGAACACAAAAATAACACAAATTATTTAAAAGAGTTTAAGTTTGCTCCAAATCAATCGCAGGAACTCGAAGAAAAGGTTATGGAACTTCATAGAACGCATAAGTAAGATTATACCAAGTAATTTAATTTTAAAACAAATTATACTATAATTGAATTTTATAAATTAGGGGTCAAACACCTGCAGAAGCAGAGTTAAATTATCTGAACAATGCCAAAAAATTGGCCATGTATGGTGTGGACTTGCACCCAGCTAAAGATTCTGAAGGAGTAGATATAATGTTGGGAGTATGTTCGTCTGGTTTGCTTGTTCATAGGGATCGTTTACGCATTAATCGTTTTGCTTGGCCTAAAATATTGAAAATTTCTTACAAGAGAAATCATTACTACATTAAAATTCGTCCAGGTGAATTTGAACAGCAAGAGGCTACAGTTGGTTTTAAATTGCCAAACCATAGACTTGCTAAAAAACTATGGAAAACTTGTGTTGAACATCATACATTCTTTAGGTCTGTATTTTTATAAATTAAATTTATAAAAATAGTAAAAATAATTTGGTTTGTATTAAATATGTATTAGGCTGATGACTCCTGAACCAACACAAAAACTTGGATTGTTTCCTCGTTTGGGTTCAAGATTCCGTTATTCTGGCCGTACTCATTATGAATCTAAAAAAACGCCAATTGAGAGACCTGCACCGAAATTCCAAAGAAGCTTAAGTGGAAGAACATTAACTTCTAGAAGCATGGATAGTAAGGAATTGTGTTTATGTTGTCACCTGTAAAGTATATTTTAATGAATTAAATGTTCTAACTTAAAGCTTTAGGAGGAACCAGACATTTGGGAGAAGATTTTGGAATGGAACCTGAGTCTAAAAGACATACAATGTCTCATCCTCCTGAACGAGTTTCTGACGTAGAAAACAACATTGGAAAAGGTGGAAAGTCCAACAAAAATGATAAGAGAAAGGTATTAGTTTATTTTAAAAATGAAATACTAGATTAGTTTCAATAATTAAATACTTCATTTGGAAAATTATAAGTTCTTATCATATTATTTTCTAACTAACTTCTTTTATTGGAAACTAATAATAGCTGAAAGAAAAAGTAAGCATAAGTTCTCACGACAGTTCTGTAACAGAGGAAGGCAATTACGACGCTGAACGAAGCAGCTCAGACATTCATAAGTCTAAGGTATATAGTTTGATGACTTTTCGGAAATATTTGCACTCATATAATATTATATAATGTATAGTTGACCTTGAGAATATTTATCACACCATGACTTTTTTCAATTTTGTTGATTAAAATTTATTTTATTTTTGATAGAATTTGTTTATCCCAAGGTCAACTTTACAATAATTTCGCACATTAGAAAATTAAATTATTTTATGTTTACAATATTTTTTAACATTTTATGGACATGTCATTGAGTTTTATTATTCTTTGTCTATTATCAAAAATGTAGAATGGTTAACATTATCTTAAAGTATACATAAATATTTACTGATTTGAGTACAGTTTAAACACTAACTAGTAATATGTTATATTTTTATATTTTTTCACCAAGTATTAATTATAATTAGTTTTGGACTTCTTGCATTTGCATTTTATTTGAGGTGATCGTAGATTATTCTATGTAAGATAAAAAATTTGCTTTGTAAAAATTAAAATTATTTATTAAGTTTGATTTTGGATATATTTGCATATTTCAGGAAAAGTGCATATTGTGAATTTGTAAGCATATATTAGTGTATTCTCTCTAATAATTATGATAACAATAGAGTAAAAATGTAAAATAGATTTTCTGAACCTAAAATTTGCCACATAATGTCTTAGAATGATGGGGAATACACAAGTGGGGATCACATCATCTTAATAAGTTTCTTTATTGATTAATTATTGACATTGCTATAAAAAATTGTACTGTTAGAAACTTAGTGATTTCTATAGAACTATTGATGTTAAGAAGGACCTTGGCAACATATTTGTGCACAGGGGTATGGGTTAACTACATGTCAGATGCAAATATGGTTTACTCAGTACATGCGACAAATGTATGTTGCCTGAACTTTGCCAAGGTTCTTTCTTAACATGAATGAGTGAATGAGATTCTATATTATACAAAGAGTTAATAATCAATACTTGTTGTGTAAAAACCTACCTATTTGCCTACAAAATTAAATTTTTTTTTAAACTTATTTTATTTTGTTTAAAAATACCTAAAATATCAAATAATTATCTTATTAATCAATATATATTCGAATTAGCTGGTTAAGTTAATCAATTACTAATTCAGAAATTAGTTAATATAAGTTGATATTGTTGTAAAGTTACATGTCTTTGTTTATTTCTATGAACAATGGGAGCCAGAGGAGAAGTAATGCTAACGTGGTTCCTCCTCTAGCTCTTGATAACACACACTCAAAAAAATGTAATTTATAATAAATGGTTTTACACAATCTTAATATGAAGCAGCTAGGTAACTTAATATATATTTTATATTTTAATATGCTTTCAGCTAATTGTTAATTGTTAAATTACTAAAATATAATATATTATAGAGTAATAATAATTAGTAAAAGTAATGATTATTTATTGTTTAATTACATTTCATTACTTATATATTTCAGGTTTATCTATCTTAAAATCAATACTTATATTTATGATATCGTTGCTAAATTACCAATATATTTTAAATAATACGTACATTGTTAAATACTGCATCTTATAATAACTTAAAATATTATCTGTACAATAAATTAAAATGTTTATAATAATAATTGTATATAGCTTTGATTATTTATGTAACAACTTAATTGGTTGTTGGATTTATAAGAAATCAGTATTATTTTATAACATTTAAATACAAAAATTACCCCACCATTAAAGTTAAATGGCACTTAATTTTAGTATAATTTGAGCATCTTTGTCATATTATTAAAGACTAAACTTCTTAACTGTATAGTTGTATGTCTTATTAATTTTTAATATATTTTAAATAATAAGTATATTATAATTTAATTTAATATTTATAACCTATTTTCAGAAACCAATCGGAGGAATAGCTGTTTTACCAACAGGATCATTTAATTTCATGAGGAGGAAAAAAGACAAAGATGTGTCTAAAGTTTCAAAGTATGCATGTTAATTCTTAATTTAATAATTAATAAACTTTATATTAAATATACTATTTTGAATTAAGTGGTATTGGCGTTGAAGAAGATGATGAAAAAGAAAATCGTGAAACTTCTCCTTCTATAAAAACCACAAGTTTTATAACCAAAGAACGTGAAGCCTTGTCTGCAAATGATACTAACACGAGTGCTGATATTTCAGGCATTAACTCGTTAGATATTTCAAAAGCAGATTCTACTAAAGATAGTGAAAAGTCTAAACTTAAGGTGAGCATGGATTTTAACAGAAATATATTAATTTGAATTTTGAACTTATAATTTTTAGTATTAGATATGTGTTATTAAAGAACAGATTCTTATGTACAAAATACTTTTGTTAGAATATTCTAAGATATTTTAAACTTGATAAAAAATGTGTATAATTTAAACAATCTTTAGTACATAGTCCAATTTTTTTCCTATACATTTTGTTTTATAGTTAGTTATTACTTGGACTTATAATTTTCTATTAAACAAACAAAATAGAATAAATTAACAAATGGAGATTTATTGGGAGATAATACACAATAACTTTAAGGAAAAACAAACATTAATTTAATTATCAAAGACTTAAAATCATCATGTATCATACTTCAGATACAAATTATGCTTGTTCATGCCAAGTGGTTAATCCACTATTATTAAAATAATCTTGAGTGGCTCAGTGGTATATCATTTTTTACAATTTTATATACTTGCTATTCATTTTTTTTTTACATATCATTGTGTTGAGATTTGTTTTATATAGTTTTGATTGATCACTTACCACATTTACAACTTTTTTAATTTTGCTATTCAAAAATCTGTTTCTGATTTATTACTTCATTATTTATTTTTTTATATTCTTGTGTGATAGAAACTATTTTATTTTTAATGTTTTAATTTTTAACAATGCATTTTTGTTTTTTAATTTAAACAAAAATAGTTTATGATTTAAATTGAGTGAATATGGTATTTTATAATTTAGTATTTTAGTAACTTTATTTTATAAGTTATTCTTGTTTGTAGTATACTTGTATGCATTTTCTTAGTTTCCATGTTGTTTGGTTTGTTTTTATTGTAGAGTCCTGGAGGCATTTTTAGCAGTTTTAGTTTAAAATCTAAAAAATCTAAAGACAAATTGAAAGCTGATAACACCCTTGACACAAGTGCAGAACCTGAGTCCCCCAAAGGTTTAGACAAATTCAAATTAAAAACTAAAAAAGATCTAAAAAAACCAAAAAAAGAATCCAAAACAAGCCTCAAAACTATTGATAGCACTACTTCCAATTTATCGTCAAATGCCACATTTGCTGATCGTTCAATCGCTGAAACTACTGTGAATGTATCTGCTATTTCTAAGTCACCTAGTTTTACTAAAACATACAATTACACAGAAGATGAACACAGTGCTACCAAGAAACGTAAGCCAGTTGGTGGTTTTACCTATGAAAATAATATGGAAAAGTCTAAAGAAAATATTTCAGAAATCCCAACATCTCCTAGTAAAAGAGCACAAGGCCTAGCATTTAATTATGCACCTGGAGAAGCAAAGAAAGTTGCTGAAACTGCAGCAGAAAAGAGAAAAACGTTTATGGAAAAAGTGGCCTCTGATGGTATTAAGACACCAGGAATTAATTATGTACAGTCGGCAGTTCATAAAGAAGAATCGGTTAAAAAAGAACCTAAAACTAATTTTGAGACAAAAGTGGAACCTACTGGTGAAGTTACGTTTACTAAGACCATATTGGAAAAAAAAGTTGCCTCAGCCAGTGCTGAAACTACTATAGAAACTGAGAAGAAAAAAATTGATTCAAAATCAGGTGCTTTGAATAAGAAATCAAAAGAACACGACAGTGGTAAAGGGGTATTAGAAAAAGCTATGGACAAATTGGGTTCATTTGGTAGAGGATCTAAAGATAAAACTGAGGTAGACCTAAAAAAAGAATCATCAGACTTCATTGATAATGAAAAAAAAAATTACGAAGAAGATAAACCATTAGTTAGTACTGCTCCATTAATTGTAAAAACTACAACAAAACAGACAATGATCCAGGATAAAGAGGGTGTTACTCAAAATATTGAAGAAAAAGTTGAAGATTTAACATCTGGTGAAGTAACTGTATCAACACAGCATAATAAGGTAATAGTAGTTGAGTAAATTTGGCTTATAATTTTTTTTTTACTTTTGCATGGTTTTTTTTTTGCTTATGCTCAGGCTGAAGGTTTGGACACAGCTACTGGTAGGCCTCCATATGTAAAGGCAACAGCAGTAACTACTCGCACAGCAACTACTCATCAGGATTTGGAAAAAAATTCTAAAACCAGTCAGGTATTGTGAAGTAGATTTAAGTATTAGCACATGTTTATTTGTTATGTTGGAAAGAAATTCAACTGTAAGAGTCATTATAATAATTAGTTTATTTATTGAGTTTAGGTCGAAGAAAAAACTGTAGCTCATACAACAACGACCAGTGGTACTCGTCAAGAACAACGAACTGTTACACAGGAAGTCATATCTACATCAACGATTCTTGCACCAGAATCAAAAGTTGAGGTAAAATTGTATTCATTATTATTTGTACATATTTGCATCCTAATTTTTATTCTTATGCAATAGTCATTTGTAATTACATTTCAGATTGAATATGTTAGGCATTATTTTATTTTATTTTTTTGAATTTTTTTATAACAGGGGATTTATTATACTTTATAGCATGGATATTACTCTTTTTTTAAGTATGAAAATAAATCTATTTTATTTTTTGTACATGAATAATTTTTTTAGCATGTTTTTAATTTTTATATTTGTTGTACGTTATTGCATGTTCAGTTAAGTAGAGCTTCAAGTAGTTCAAGCCTTAGCTCAAATGATTCGGGCACACCAATTGATGTTGAAGGCCCATTAGATGAGTCCAATGGGTTAGGATATTATAATAGCAATTTTCAGGTATTGAACTGCTTACTTTAAATGAGCTGCTAATAAAAATTAACAATTAAAGTACCTACCAACAATTAATTTTCTTTTTAGAATGAGTTTAAGGCCGAACATGTGACGGCTGGTTCAAACTCTGCTGAAGAAAGACATAACATAAACATTACCGCCAATGACAAGTCGTATACACTCACAGGAGAGATTGTCTCAACACAGGCCATTTCCAGCAAAACACGAACTGTTGAAACTGTAACAGTAAGCAAAACTTAAATGGAACATATTTTGGTTAATTTTTAAAATTTAAAATTTTTCCTTTTTTTTTATTATTAAGTATAAAACTGAAAAAGATGGTGTTGTCGAGACAAGAGTGGAACAAAAAATAACCATACAGAGCGATGGTGATCCAATTGATCATGATAAAGCATTGGCTGATGCCATACAAGAAGCTACAGAAATGAATCCCGACATGACTGTAGAAAAAATTGAAATTCAACAGCAACAACAAACATAATGAACAAAAAGTAATAAGAAACTCATCTTTTTTATTTTTTAGTCTAAATTCTTTCCATTATAGATATCCAAATTTATTTTTGTGTGTTCCATTAAAACATTTGACATTCCATTTTCCATCTTTCTTTTTTAAATTTAATTTGTTAATTTATTTATTCATGCTTGTTATGTGGCATATCATTATTTTTTTAGTATTTTATTCTTTAGCCTATTATGAATCAATTACGTGTTTTGTAATCGAACAACTATATTTAAATTTTGTATTATTATGATTTCTGAAGATTCCATCCATATTTTTAATGTGTTTACTGTGTATATTGTAATAATTAGCGATTCCGTTTCACAAACGTGCTGAGATATTATAACATTCCAATATGTATTTAAATGTTACATAATATTATAGTTTTTGTTACTTTAATATTATTATATTATATTATAAATTACAATTTATTTGTGCTTTAGTTTAAAAAACATTGTCTAAGTCTTACAAGTGTTCATCTTGTATTTGTAAAAGGGTGGTTCAAATAAATGAACATAATATGTAATAATTGTCTTTTAGCTAGGCTAAGAAAAATAATGTTAGCAGAAGAATGAGTAAAATTGTCTTTAAATTATTTTCCAACATATCAGTTCCTTTAATTGGAAACAATGTTTGTGTTCTAAAATTTGATTAGGACAATAATCAAATATAGTATATATCTATAAGTTATAATTTTTTTTTAAGTATATTTATATTTTTTTACAAAATAATATGCAATTAATTAATTTCTTTTTATAATTAATAATAATTTTTAAAGTTAAAACAAATTTGTTGTATCAACAATTTATTAACCAGTTATTAATTATAATTTCTCACCTTAATAACTAAATAATTAATGAATCCTTAGTTTAAATTTGTTATATCACATTGTCAACAGTAAATTGTATTAAATATTAGATGTATTTTCTTTTTTGAACCACCCTAAATAAATGTATACAAATGTCAAATAATACTGAAAAGTGTAATTTAATATAAATGCTGTGGCCTTTTAAATTGTTAGTGTAACTAGAAAAAAGAATGTAATGTATTTGGTTCCAATATTCTGACAATCTTTTATCATTATTTATTGATAATCAAACATACATAATTGTATATTTGTTCTTGTCTTATAAATTTAGTTTTGAAAGACTATTGTGAATTGGATAGGCGTTTTTGCATTGTAATATAACTTATTATAGTTTAGTCAATTTAAGCGTCAATTCAATTATGATATATTGATATCCAATTGCATTCATAAGTGTTGTGTTGTTATTGAAACGTTGGCATTTTATGAATTTTAATTAATTTAAAATAACTCACATTTTTTAATTTATTTTTACAATTATTTATTTTTATTATTATTTATGAGTTTTGAACCAATTGTTTATTGTATTCATTATATATATTATATCAATAAAATAACATTCGTTTTTACTTTAATCCTTAACTGATTGTATGAAATTATAATTATTATTATTATTAAATATTATGTGATATTGTTTTGCTATTGAAAATGTTTATCATCAACCAAAATTATAGTATTTATATTCACTATGAAACTACATAATAATATTATTAGTAAATAGAAACAAATAAGACACTTTTATATTGACAATTAAGTATAATATATTATATACATATTATACAAAACACCATTATTGTGTATTGTTTTTTTTCTTTTTATATTTGACTATTTACTTTTTACTGTCCACTTGATTCA
>PVMI01046299.1:2362-13903 GCA_008528875.1 Aulacorthum solani
AAAGTATTATGAATTTTTATTTTTAAAAATTGTTCCAAAACGAGTAATTGCACACTACACAGACCACTATAACTACTTGGAGAGAATGCAAAATGCATTTAAATCCCAGCTCCAGTAACAATAATATATTACTATATTACGCTCTGCTATAAGTAAATCGAGTAGGTAGTGTCCAACATAATACTATAGTTCGAATACAATTCATGACCTTTTTCGGCCTCTTAATTTCTATTATTTATATAAGATTCTAAATATTGTGATCTTCTTTTATTTTGTTGAACCCTGCTTACAAAATAATTTTTTCAAGTGAATTATAATGTTTAGTTTTAGTATAATATATTATAATATGTATAAATGTATAGTGTATTAATTATTTGTTTTGTTTCAAGGTTTTTTAGTATCAATAAAAAACTGTGTAATGTATAAATTCAATTTGGACAATACTCACAACAATATACTTCTTAATTTTTTACTACGACCTAACATTGTATTGTATTGATTCTTACTGAGTTTTCTTTTCATATACCTACCGATGAAATTGATTTGGTATTTAGTAATTATGTATAATTAATTACGCTGATATCTTATTAAGACCAAAAACTCATTTATGACTTAATAAGGAATTTTGTAAATATTTTAATTTAATTAATTAGGAACCCTCCCCCCACATCTGGGTTGCCCCTCAGTCCTCACCATCACAAATTGTCTTAAACAATAAAACCTATACCTTAACACCTTTTAATAAAGCGGTTTTAGTAGTTTGCTCACAGTACTCAATTTTTTTACCTGGGAACTGACTACTCGTTTACGAACAAAAAAAAATCGTGAAAGCCCGCGAGAACAAATGTTGACCTGAGGAATGTAGTTTTACATTGGTATTTGTAACTTTCAGTACCTAATAATGATGTGACTTATCTTAAGATGACTCTACAATCGCAGTTAATCATATTTAATCAAAATAAAACTTGGGATTACGTGTATCTTGTCGAAATGCTTAAGAGGACGGTAAACATCCGCTTGTGTTGTCTCCATCTTACAAATGTATAACTTATCAAAAACTGTTACAAATAAAAACAAATAAAAATATCGTTGCACAGTAAATGTTCTTTAAAGTGTGATAATTTGATTATTTGGCTTGGACCATAGCCTGACCGCTTGAGTGGTTCGCTATCCCTACCAAAACAGTTTTCGACATGTTCCACATTTGTAAGACGTAGAAATTATATTCGGGTTCAGCTTCCTCTTAAATGTTTCGATAAGATAAACAAAATCCCAAGTTTTATTTGGATTAGTTATGATTAACTGGTGTGCGGTTCTATACTTCTAAATGATGATGGGATTTAAGATTAATGTGTTCGTTATTGACGACCACCGGATAATTCAACTACGTTTTGAGTTATCATATTATAACTATTTACCTATGGTTTAATTGAACCACACGTACAAAGTTCTTTTGGGTTTTGTTAGACTTTTGCTATTGTTTGTGTACGCAAACGAGTCCTACGTTTGGGTCATTAATCGCAGGTATTAAAAATTCTTGTGGTGCAATTGAGTTGTGAATTTGTACTCTAACAAGTATATAAAAGGGTAAATGTACTCAAATGGGTATCGCCCTTAAAAAGTTAAGTGTAAGCCTTCGCCCTTTTCACTCTACCAATAAAACAAAATAAAGTCTTGGATTTGGCACTGTACAAAATTTAATTACGTTGAAAATAATTTGATTATGTAAAATAATTGGTTGTTCAACTTATAAATCAAGTTTAAAATCTGGTACTTAGTATGTTTTTTATAACTTGTTTAAAGTTGAAAATGTATTAGTTTTCATTACAGTAGAACTATTCTACACAGATTATATTCAGAATCACATAATATCTCAAATTAATGAATTCATTTATGCCTGCAATTAAACAATACCACGAATTATTTCCATTATTATAGGTTTTTAAGACATCATCGTTTTTGACAGCTAAAGTTATTTATTACCAAATAGAAATGAACAATAAATTCTGTATATAATTGGAGTAACTTCGTTATAATTCGTTGTTCTATTATCATTATTATGATTATATGTTGAATAATTTAGAGAATTAATAATAAAATATACGTATTATATTATAATTATGTAAATTATTGTAACAATAAAATCGATTCAGTGACATTTGCATGCACTAATTGGAGAAATGTTGTAGTATAATGTACTATATTATTAGTATACTATAGTATTTGTGTTTCTTATCATTGTAGACTTCTGTAAATTATGTTCCATGTCCGTAGTGTTATATATGCGTGTTTTTACATCTTTCTAGCCAGTTTTTCGGTTATTGATCTATTCAAAACACGTCGTCGAGTGCCAATTAAAAATATTTTATAAAAACCACATGAAAGTTGTAAAATCAAACATACTGTACATACATAACCGAGTGGTCTATAAATTAAATCCGTTTTTCCCCTTAACTCCTTCCAAATGCGTATTATAATTCACTTCTACACTACACGATTTATTGAAATATCGTTATTATTTAATCCAACAGGCAGCTTCTCTTGCGTTTGATTTATATCGTTTAAAAAAATTGTATGTGTGTGCGCGGTCCTAAATTATTGCCCCCACATTTCGACGATGTAAAAACGAAAATAACAACACTGCGACGACTCCACTGCATCGCAATATGACCATACAACATATACTGTCATCATGTATACTTGCTCGTCGGGAGCGCCTTAAATATGGGAGAGACAATGTTGAAAGTCTGTGCGAATATGCGTAGAGTTTGTGTGCATTTTTTCTAACAATTTTTGTGCTTTAATTTGTGAGAGCAGAAAATAAAGCAGAAAATGAAATATTGTCATGTACCGCGACCAGACTGTAATATTATCCTATACATTCGGCCATACAGTGACGCTTTTTCACAACAATAATAATATAATTTACTCAATTTTGTACCACATTTCATCCCTTGACCGTCCAAAGTTAAGTATTGGTATATATAGTCAATATTATAATGTATCTAAGTATAATTTAATAAAAACGAAAACGAATTGTAAAATATTCTTAGAATAAATAATATCGATATTGCACACAGAAAGTCCACTATGTTTTAGTAAATATATTGATTCATAATTAGCATTATAATTTATACATTGAGTGCTCGGGCAGTTCTTGCCGGCATGCAAAACGCGTTTCAATGAACAATATTTGTCCTTAAATATAGGTAGGTATAAGGTACTATGAAATCGCATACACGTGTGCTTAAACATGTCGCCGCGGGAATCGAGTGTACATAGAAAATAAACAAATGATAAATCCAGCATGTATGTTAAGTTTTCTCGGCTGCATTCACTCGCCGTTGTAGTAGACAATGGCTCAGGGTAGCGGGGAAGAATCTCGCGTTTCTTCGTGCCAAAAAATCGGGAAAATTCGGCCGCGCATAAACCCGCGGGACGATTGCCAAACGACAAAGAAGACAATTCATGATATAATATACGAACCTCACTAGTCCCCCTCCCCCAACCGTATTATATTGTGGTATTAGTTTTTCGATTTCGTACGGGCCAATCGCCCTGTTATATAATAATACACGATGACGACAATAAAATAACAGATGGAAAACGTATGCTCTATTGCTCTCCTTTTGCTTTCTTGTCTCCGTCGACGATTTAGGGATCCGATAGTCGTCAGCGCCGCCTCGGAAATCGTCGACATTTGCTATGTATTATATGTAGTGTGCAAGATGGCAAATAGCTCTCGGCTCCGACCCGGCGCCATCGTTTTAATAACGGTGGTGTGGTACACTATATAATATAATATATTACCATCTATATTTTCTCCAAAATCGTCGCCGTCCCGAATTATGAGAATATTCTAATTTAGAAAGTTTAATTATATAATATTGTTGTCCTCCGCCTTCGCTGTACATAATATGTTTTGTTCCACTCGGACCACTATCGGGGGTGCGAAAAGCGCAAATTATTTCAAAGGACTGGATCCTCGCAAAAATAATATTTCAAATTTAGTACTTTGGTATGCAGAATACATTTGTACTGGGGGAGGGGAGGAGCTAAAATATATTTTCGGGTATCAAATCCTACGTGAAGTTATGGTTCGAAAATTCCAATAACACTATTGTATAAGATGGACCCGTTTATAATAGTATAGTGTATAAATATTTTATTTAATAATCTCTTTTCTCTGTCGATTTGGATACGATTGTGTAATGAATCGTTTTCTCGGGTCATAATACACAGTCTCACATTATTGAATCATATGTAATTTTATGCACGTAAATCCCGCCCGAAATTATTGGGTAAAAGTAGGTATTAGCTATAATAATAAATGAATTCATTAAAACAATGTTAAACATGTACATAGTTTATAAGTTGGTATGTAACTGAACAAAGTAACACATTAATGATAATATTAGTTTACATTTACCTTTATGTTAAAACTAGGTGTCCTCCAGGCTTTGTGCGGAAAAATTGGGATTGAATAAATGTATTTTTAAGTGTACCTACATCATATTATATTTTAATATATAGCCATCGCGCTCGGCTTTGTCTGTGAGAATTGCTTGTGATAGGTATACATTCCTCTCACAACTCCAACTTTATCTGACTAAATGTATGCCTAAAAACCTGCTCCGGGATGTCCTCTATAATTTAAAAAAATATGTATGAAATCGGCAAAAGCGTTCTCAATTGATGCCGTGACAAATTGAAAAGTGATTAATTTTTATATGTATATATATAATATAGATAATTATAATTTTTTTTAAACTCTGTTTGAAACTAAATATAATTTTTAGTAAACAGCTTCCTCAATAATTAGATAATAAATCTCAATTATTTGTTATCATCATCGCGTTTATATTTTCGATGAATTTACTCATACAATTTTGTTCTTTAAGCTGTAATAGATTAAATTGCATTATAATAATTTATTATAAGCTCCACATTCAAAAATTGAATTTATAGTTTGGAGTAAATTTACATTTTACAAACACTTAAATTGTATCTCCTCTTTTCGGACTGAATATATACCCTTTTCCTGCAGAGAGCGCAGGGTACGAAGAATTAATAATTCGTGTACTGCACTTAACACACACACACGCAACACAACCCCTTAGCGCTTTATAGAGCGTTGTTCTTGTGCTCGTGCCATTGTTGTTTTAGTTTGGTTTTGTCAATATTATTATTCTCGGTGTATACGTTATTATGGTATTATATTTTATAGTTATTCGAAATTAAATTTACCGTTTTCCCTTAATTGTATTTCTTTTTATATTAAAACACAAATTACTCATTATTTTCATCTTCGCAGATTACCGACAGTTGTAAAATTATATTATTTTAACGTAGCGTAGAGTGTATCCCAGATCCGTGTAGTATTGTAAATAATTATATAGTTATATGTATATACACTAATACACTATTTCAAACCGAGATTGAGTAATCACGCAGAGCAGCTATGAAAATATCATTTTAGTCATTCCCCAATCGACGCGGGCTACCGTTTTGACATATTTACGGTTTTTAAATTACAAATTGAAAAGCGGCCACCCGGGTGTATGCGCGTGTGTGTGTGTCAATATTTTAGTGTAACGGTTTGCGAAGGTCAAAGGGACACGTCGTGTAATTTGTCAGGACACGCGCAATTATTCAAATTCTTCTTCGTTGCATTGTCCGCTCTATTATTGTTGTCCATTGCCATTAGGCGCATCCCCTGGGGCGTGAGATAACCGTGGTGGCGTTCCCTCCGTTTGACACCTACCTATTGGTTCATTATCTCGGTGCTGTTTTTTATTCTCAGTTTCTTTTTTTCCTTCACGCTCATAGCTTATTTTTCTCCGGTTTCTCCACGGCGGTCTTCTCCACCCGTCGAACCCTCTTCTATAATGTATATTATAACAGTTTTGTCTACGGCTCATTTAGCACCCGAATTAGCATATCGTGATGGACACATAAAAAAAACATTCGGAGAATAAAAAATATGTACTCTCATATTTTCTAAAGGAGAGGAGAGCCATTTGTCCTCCGCCGCTCTTGATGATGATGATGATGCGTGTCCACCAAAATATTGTTGTTATACATAGTATGAGAGACGCGCGTGTATATATCGCGTCGTGTATACTGTGTAATATATTATTATATGCACACCGGTCAACGCGTTTTGGCGACATCTCACGCTCTCCGCGGTCCGAGATGCGTGTTTGTGTGTGTGTGTGTGTGTGTGATTGCTTGTTGCGCGTGTGTCTGGTGCTTTATTTATAGAGACGAATCCCAGGGGCGTTGGAAACAACATATGCAAGCAGTAAAACTCTATATACAATATTCATGTATATAATATTATATATAATAAAGATTTGACTCAGTGTCGTTATATATTAGTATAAGTCATAACTGAGCGTATTTTCCGGGGCTTTGAGCCAAAATCTGACGGATTATCTGCAAATATTCGCGTTCTCTAAAAATAATCTCGGGACCGCCGTACATAAACGCACTAGAGTCGAGGATTCCAGAATTGTTGTACATTGTATAATAACACCGACGAAATACCCTGTCGGGTGCATCGCAGAACCCACATAGGTACAAGTCGCTATAAACGCATAGTATCTACATGTAACGAGTGGGTGTGCCTATAATAGCTCTTAAAACAATTATTGTAATTCGTCATTAGTAAGAGCAGAGTTTTGCTTTGAAAAATAAATGACAACACGTTAAAGTGTACACCTCGGGACAGTTAAAACGGTTAATTCTATTTCTTGGAACTAGTCCTGCTATATATTTTATTGCAGTGTAGCATATTATAGGATATATTTTTAAATTTGTTCTTCCTTATTCTAGGTTGTCTACAGTGCTAGGGTTAGATTTTTTCATTATTATTATTCAGTAATAATAGTGATGGCCTGCCAAATAGTAACGGAAAATCTCGTTGAATTTTTTTTAGTTTAGATCTGGTTTTACGATCATATGCGTGGCAGTTTAATAGTATATATATAGCGTTATAGCTCCCGCCGTTCAACGATCCAAAAAGGACGAAGAGTCGAAAAAAAATATAGTCGTAAAACCTTTCTGAGTAAAAGGAGGAGGAAGGTTCAACCTCTGTACTCGTATATAGCGCTTTACGTCATTCGCCGCGAAGAGTCTGCAGAGACAGTATGCTCCCTTATTATTATTATCATTATTATTATTACTATTTAGGAGATGAACAGCGTATTTTTACGACCGAGCATTACCTTAAAAACGCAAGAAATTTTACGATCCATCAACCCCCTGGCCATAGCATACAGACACGCATAGTATATATAAATATACGTATATAGTAATTCTTATGTACAATACAATGAAAAACGCGAGAAAAAAATAAAGGGAAGTTTTTCGATTACCATTCCAGCTCAAGTTCGTCCTCTTCACATTTCCTTTTTTCGGGGCTTGGCGTGACAAGGAGACTGAATTAGGGTTTACAAGATTTAATAACGGTGGATTTTATAGCCGGAAAAAAGCACAACACCACTCATCGTTCCAAGTACACTAGGATTCTCAATTATTCATTATAATTTAAATATAATATGATATACAAATAATATATGTAGTGCAGGGCTACGTGATCCACGGATTCCGCCAACTAAATATTCATTGTTCTGCCATAAACAAAAAAAACCTACAGCCTCCGTTGCGACGACGAGACAAGTTCTAATTTTAATAGTCTCCTGCCACCGACGATATTGCTTCTTCTCGTACTTTTTATCTGGAAATCTTTGTTATATTCACTACGTTCTTCTGTAGTCTTTACTGCTGTATAAATTGCATACACTTAAATGCTTAATACATTTGAATTTAATTATGTAGATGATGGTTATATCACTTATGTGGGTTTTTATCGACCGTCACGTATAGTATTCTGATTTCCTTTTAAACTCTTATTTGTGTATCTGTAGCATGGTTCAGTTTCATTTAACAAATTTAATAATAAAATTGTGCCGTTTAACTATTAGACCTAGACATTTACACGTTGATGATTTGTTAAATATTTGATGTACATAGGTACCTATATGTATGTTTTTAATAAGCCCTTATACGAGTGTGCCAATAATGCATAAAACGCTTCTAAAACTTAACTACCTTGTAATAAATTATAAATTGTTAAAAAATGTATCGTATCTGGGAATATTATTATATTTTATTGTGTCCGCGATTACACCTTAAATGTTTTAAAGTTATTGGGGTCTGACAAAAACACGGTTGAAACTTGAACATTTCCATACCTATATTTAAATATAAGTACGTAGGATTTGTATGTATGTACGAATAAGTTGACGTTAAAACATTTGAATAGTTTGTAACTTGTAAGAACTAAAGATAATTTTTTTTACCCTTGGTATCATCCTTCCTCTCTTTAATGCTCTTTCAGACAATGCTATATAATTATAATTAATTAAACATACTCTTTTTTTATTACCTACAGTTAGGTCTAAGAATTCAATAGCGTGTGCTTTACCCCAGTTTATCTTCCTTATTTTTTGTTAATCTTATAATGTTTGTGCTCATGTTTACTATCGAGATACAATCATTTTATGTTAAAATCTCAATAAAGAGAGAACAATAGGTTGTGTTTTTCATCTCTGGACCCTTGAATTTTTTTGAAAATTAATTTTAACTATAAATGTGAATACCAGATATTGCTTGTGTTACATGAGCTATTTATGTAATAGCTTAAAGAAATTGTTGATTTTGTTGCTTGGAATGATTGTTTAATATTCTCTGGTTTCATAATATATACAGGTGATAAATGTTTTATTTTTAATATAAAAAAGTTTTTATTTATTCAAAGGAAATAATAAAAAAAAAGGATTTTAAAGATTTGATTGTATAATAATTAAAAAGGCCGTGGAATCTAAATTTTTTTATATGTTGTATAGAAATTATTTATAATATAGTTCGCTGAGTAATTAATGTTAACTGTTGGTAAATAAATCATTTTCATTTTAATTTTCATGTATATATACCGAACTAATTTTTAATCAACGAAGTCATTCAAACTATAGTGTTTGTAATCAATAATCATATACTTATATAGTACTGAAATAATACGAAAAAGAACAGAAATTACACTTAAGTTATTTGTGGTTAAACAAAAGTGGTGGTGCGAATAACCTAAATGTACATATGCATATGTATAATATACATTAAATAAGTTATTTAAACTAGGAATTAGAACTCATTGGGACCAATTATATATATATAGTTTATATATTTATAATTATTTATTTTTACCGAGTTATTTACATAGTTATTCGTATAACACCAATTTTAATTTCAAACTTTGAGAGTTGAATTTATTATTTGATAACTTATAATTTGATACATTCTTATGTTGACTTTTACTTAACTAACTAACTCAAGTTTATTACGTACATTAACTGTCCGCCTTTGTAAATTATTATAAGATATATAAATACATTAAATGTTCATAACTCATAAGGTGGAGAAAATGTAGAAATCATTATACATACCAAGAGTGTAATATTATTCTCATAAAATGTTGAAATCAATATTCATTGAAAAATTGTAATTCTGACAATATATCAAAGTGTCAATTGATCGATGAATTGAATGCAAGTGTCATCCATCTTTAATAAAAACTAAATTCATACAGATCGAATTTTATTTTGCTGAAGTATGTTAATATGTAATTAGATATTAAAACTATATTTCTTTGTTACCGCGTTTGTGTTTATTCTAAACGTTTTTAATAAATCGCCAGGATTAGTTACAAAAAACTAACTTATGAACAATTAACAGTCAAACAATCAAAATATATTTATATATTGTTATGATTAATTTAATTGTGTCAATATTTGTGAAAACCTCACCCTCGAAGTATAAATCTTGACCATTTTTGAATTCAAAAAGTTTTGTACCTATACTTGAAAAAAATAATTTACTGTTATTGAAAAATGTTGACGTTTTTACGAACACAATGTCTAAAACCAACAATATTTTTAGACGTTGACGATGTGTAATAAGTTTCTTATATAGTATTATCTTTTGGTGTTAAATATTAATGCATAATGTATATTTACATTTGTGAATCGTTTGATGAGGAGGAGGGATAAACGTAATATTGAAATTATACAGGCCTCTATTATATGACTTGTGATCCGTTATATTTTGTTATATTGTAATAATTACAGTCTCCTCCTGAATTACTTTAAATTAACATTTTCAATTATTATCTTTTAATGGAAATTGGGAATTCGTGTTATTGATCCATAAAATATTGTTTTCTTCCCTAAAGTTTTGAACATCATATAATACTTAAAAAGTTAAAATATTAATACTATTTAACGCCAGGTCTCCTTGTATTACCCAATCGATTGCATAAAACTTATTTGTGGGTAACCCACAAAAGCTTTTACTACCACTGAATAGCTTAATATAAAATAAAGATTTACATATATATACATATGTATATAATTTACTCATAATAATAAAAAAATATATGATAATGTATAATTTCGTCGACTCGAAAAATTATTTTTATTTTTGAACTTTTTTAGGCGTGTCATCGAGAAAATCGATCAGTCCGAATTCGAGGGTTTTGAATACGTGAACCCGTTGCTGATGTCGCAAGAGGACAACGTGTGACACGAGGAGGACTGCGACGATTACGCCGCACCCCACAATATGCAGCATTACCATCACGAAGCCGACTGTCCCTGTTCGACGACCATCGACTCGCCTCCAGACAACGGCAGACCGCCGTCTAGGGGATGGTTCTGCTTACCGCTCCGATAAGTACTCCCCCTTCCATAAAAAAAAAAAAAAATGTGATTATTATAACAATACAAATCCGCCGACGACGACGGCCATATTTATTTTATATATTATTATTATAAATATTTAATTATTTGATTATTATTATATATAGTTACTCGCGCATGTCCGTCGCCGGTGTCGACGGTTTTCAATGGCTCAACTTATTCCGACGATTTATCATTTTCGGTTTGGACTTACTTTAATTCGTTTTCAAAACCAAATTCTAAAACGTTTTAGTTCCTCTTCGACACATATTACTCGCTTTATTTTCCATTGTATACATAAAAAAATATACACATATGTTATATCTATGTATAATATATATACATAAGATGTATATGTTGCCGCATCTCGTGTGTGTATCGGATACAACTTTCTACCATAAACCTCGTTCGTCTGTAACGCGTATGTTTAATATATGTAAAACAAACATCGTTATCACTTGTTGATTGATAACGACAAAATAATATGAGCTCTCACAACCACCAACCCACCCTTTCACTCGCCGTCGACGGCCAGACAAAAAAATTAACTCGCCGATTTAACGGACCTTGTAGCACGTACTAACATTATTATTATTATTACTACTACTACTATTATTATTACTATTTATATTTTATTAGTGTTATTAGTGTTATTATGTTTTCATTCGTTGGGAAAAACGTGTTGTACCCCACCGTATACGCTTACCGCGGCCTTTGTTCTCCAGAAGAATTTTGTTAATGTGTA
>PVMI01046314.1:0-18139 GCA_008528875.1 Aulacorthum solani
ATTCAACTTTTAGTTACACAAAAAAAACATAGTTGATTATTTCGTTGACTGCAAGTCTTGAGTAAAAATTCCAATTTTCCCTTAACTCTTTTTTGTTTTTACGATTATTTTAAAAAATATTTTGAAATTAAAAATAGTTCCAATTTTATACAATATGCCACCCTCAAAGTTGAAGATAATATGCATAAGCATTTTTACTGCTTTAAAAGAGTTATGGCACAAAAATAGAAAACAGACATCATCGAAAATTGAAATATCCAAGTATAGGTGTATATAACCTACCTATACTATTATAATCTTATGCGGATTCGATTTTTCGATTCAGACCGTAATCACATGCTTTTCCAGAAAACCAATCATTTATTATTTCAAACTGCCAGTGGAAATACAATAAAGAGTAATTCAGAAAAACACGTTGTATATTATGCAAAATTAAATTAGTAATAAATTATCACTAATGTAATTTAAAACCTTATAAATACCACCCGATGGCCATTGTTTCTGCGGTTTTAATTAATAAAAAAAATATCGTTATTAATATCTCGTGGTTCAAATGTCGAATACATTATATTGCACGATTTTTTATTTCACAAAATTCTATTCATAACACATAAAAAAATTTGTCTTCTATTTATTTAAATAGTTAATTATAAAATATTATAGTACGATGTACCTATAAGAATAAGTGCATAAAAATGTGAAGTATAGATTGTAGGTACCTACATAAGTATATTACCTAATAAAGTTATATAATTCAAATGTTTTGATTACGTATTGTGCTTGTTGGTTCATTATTTTTAATATTTTGGCCACCCCATTAAATTGGAAAAATCTAGAGGCCATCACCCGTGCTACTTAGTATAAAATAATATTATATTCTATGGTAGTAGACAGTAGTGCTAATGTTAAATTTTCAACTCGTCCATTGACAAGTAGCATGTAAAATGCATACGCCGCATAAAATGCCTATTGTCTGTACATCATATAAGTCCCTTAAATCACACAATGATTCTGCCTCTAAATCAAAAATAAACAATCCGTCAACTTTTATCGGTAACACAATTGTTACACTAAATGAACATATTTTGCTAGGAATGATAAATTAAAAAAGAAGTAATAACGTTTTGAACATTAAAACAGTTGCAATACAATTCACTGGCGCTATCTATTGACAAAATAAACCAGGACCATAAAATTGTTTTCAACTTTCCACCGCCACGAAATATTTCAAAGATTCTCAATGTCAGGAAAAAGACTAAACGATTTATCAACCACAAACATCAAATTTAACTAAAGATGTGCCCCAAACATTTCCTCGGAAATGTCCTAAAACATTTTTGCTTATTCCGAAAATCTTCAAAATGTAACACTTAATTCCACATAAGTCATAATTTTTTTTTGATTTCGAAGACTTCAACTTTTTTAGTTAAAATGCATTTCAGTTTTAATTTCTAAAATCTAAAGCTTGACAATTTAATGGTGTTCAAATGTCGACAAAGTTTGATATTGAAACAAAAATAATAGTTTTAAGTTATTTTGTTGTAATTAAAAAAAATATTATTCTTAAGTGCTTGAAAAATATTGCTTTTACATATGCATTATTTTCCATACACCAGGGATTTTCAATCTTTTTGACACCACAGGTTTTCCGACTTTGAAAAAAATTGTATTCATATTATTTACTATAGTTGCTTCTCCTTTGGTAATAGCCAGGAACACCCACGGAAGTTGCAACACACAGCTTGAAAACCCCTATTATACACGATGACATTTTCAAAATTCATTTTTAATTGTATAATTGTATGGTATTTATACCACACACCTATTCACGCCGTTTTACTATAAGTCGATATTGACTTAATGATTTCTGAGTTTTATATTAATACTAGCTAGTAGTATATGAAATAATATTAATACATCATAAAAGTATAATATGGGATTTATGTTTGCTAAAAATTAACTCAATTTACCAGATACCATATTCCTAAAAGAAAAATACATTACCTACTAATAGCAATGTAAAATATTGATTATAAAATATCCTTAAAAGAACAGACTGATAGAACATCTCAGCTCAGAATTATTTTTTGTAAGAAATCATTTATCTTAGAATTCAACTTTAAATTTAACAAACTGCAGTGAACTACTTAATGAAGACGTACACTCAAAACCTAATATATAGCACACAGACTATTTCAGTTTTTTATATACTATGTTTTATACATAAGCTAGATTTAATTTATATTATTTATAAATATTCTCACTTAAAATGTTACATCACCTTTATTCTATTTTTAACATTATCCTTTTTAGGTACTAATTTTGTATTAATACTCATAATAGTAAGAATAATAATTGATATGTTTAATATTGATAAATAATTTTTCATAAATGATGTATATTAGGATAATATTGTATATGATGATGGTTGAAAATTATTTCTTTATTTAAGAGGATGTTGCACCAAATGTGTAAGCGTTAAGTTAACAATTTGTTTATTTAATATTTAGCAATTTAAAAAAAAATGTTGCTAAGCAATTTAAATATAATGTTGTTTTTGTACTTCTCACTTTTTTTAATACAACTATAAAAGTATAAACATATTTAGACTTATGTATTACTATAGAGTTATAAAAATAAATAAATAGAGTTGACAATTGTAAAATAAGTTAGTGTATTTCTAATTTTGCTTTAATTATACACATAATAAGATACCTACATAATATAAAATATTTAAAAATATTTATATATATATATATGTGTATTTATATTTATACAAATTTACTTTGTTAATTAATTCTCAATTTAAAAAAATAATATCTCATACAAAAACTATAAATTTAAGTTCTTCAAATACTGTATTAGGATATTAGGTAGATACCTAGTACTATTCAATTTGTTGTATTGTCCATAAAGTTGTCTAAGGCCATAGCTAACTCGCAAGCAGTTGCTGTGGCAGAAGTGGTGGCTAATCTTTTTTATTTTTATAAATCAGCCTTTGTATTCAAGTAAATATGACAAGTTTTCCATCTATAAAGGATAGATTTCATCTATATTAATGATTTAATGTTTTTATAATAATGTGTAAAGCCAGAATACATTACCAAGTTTTTTTTTAATCTTATGCTTTGTCACAACCTTTGATTTTTTGAAAACTCAAGCAACACTTGCGGGTACATTGTACTTCAAGATAATTTGTGGTTCTGGAAAAACTATAATTTAGAAAAAAAATGTTAAATTATTATAAAGCATAAACATTAAAAAAAAATTGAATTAGTTATTTAGTAAAAAATACTATATAAAAATCAATTTTGATAATTATAAAATATAAACGACAGAACATTTTATCAAAACATTGAGTTATATTTAACGGTATTGTACTGTATATTTTTTTAAAACACAATAATTTATATAGAAAGTAGTCTAAGACCTATGAAGCTTTATCAAAGAATAATATGGACATGAATATCAAGTTGAAGAATCCTTTATGTAGTAACCAGGCAAGTTCTATAAAAAATAATTTGTAATATACTAATAAGTACTGTAATATAGTTCGCGCCTAATTCAACACCAGTTGACCATTAAAATAAATTATAAACATATGAATGTTTCCTGATTGTGAGGACAGGGACAATGTTGAATGTTGATTCAATCTCCTACAAACTTTGTATAATATTGATTGAATACAACAGTAACTTATATGATAACTATTGAATAGGTAGATTTTTGTTTAAGTACTTAGTTTATATATTAAATAATATCAAATTATCATAATATATAAAATCATATCCAATTCTTAATAGTAAAATTATTATATTATGTGTAAATATTAGAGAGTAAGATTCTAACTTTTTAATAATATAATATACAGTTAAGTATGGTAAAAACAATAATTATTTGATTTTATGGTTAACTTGCACGTACAAAACTATGGGCCAATCAGAATCACTCTACTCACAAAAAATGTTTATAAATCTTGCAATCTACGGGGAATGAACATAGAACCACAGATATATAAATATACCAATAAATATATCACACTTTGTTGATTGTTAGAATATTTGTATTTGTTTATCTATACTTGTATATTAAAAAAATATTTACTTCATTACAACTTACTTAGGATTATAATATACATACACATGACTACATTAGGAATATAGTATTTATAAAAATAATAAATGTATGTAAAATTTGTATTTAAATAATGCGATTGTTTTTTTAAAAATGTATTAGCTAATAGATTTATTCACTCACATTTTTATAAATGTAATATTCACATGATAAATTAGTACTCGATTAAGTAAGTAGGTACTTATTACATTATTTACATAACTGTTGAATAAATTTAAAGTTAATAATGTGCATTTATGTCTTACCACTTACGTAAACTAAGTTATTAAAATAATAAAATTATGAACAATATTTATTATTTAATACGATGAGTGATAACGATGATATCTTTATCAATGCTATCAAAATGTAAGCATTCGCCTTTTAGATAAGAGAATTTCGGGCTTTTTGTTGGCTTCAGTATCATTTTCAACTTAAGTCGGCTATCAAGTATTTTTATCTCTGGTTCATTATCTATTATATCGCTATAATCATTAATCAGTGGTCGAAAATTAAAATATTTTCTGTTTTTTGAAATTTTGAATGTTTCCTAATGTAATTGCCATGCTAATTATTTGCTAATTGATTGTTTTTTATTATCTAAATCATCAAGTTGTTAAAGATAAGTTGTTACCTTCATACTTAATATCTGATTTTTTTTCGTAGATTTACCCTAACGGTTGTTATTGTTTCAAAACCTGTCGTAAATTTAGAAATAAACTTGAAATTTTACGATGTATGCTGTGGATAATCGAAATGTCTGGATTAATAATATTATTAATAATCCTATTATTCGATATGATACTAAACGTAAAAAGTTAAAGAAGGTTATAAAAGATATGGTTTTCGTAAGTACACTCAATCTCGTCGTTAAGTATTAACCCGTTGTTAGTCGCCCTATGGTCCAAACAACCACAAATTATTTACATTATCTAGATATTTATTATACAATTTCAAACCTAGGTATTTGAGTTAACATACCTTTTAACTAGGCCATTATAATTGATTAAATATATTAGGAAATTTATTTTTTAATTATTTTGATTATATCATCCAATGTTACACTACTAATGGTTTTTATAAAGCTTTACTACCTACATTAAAATTTTTTTTTCATTAAGTTTTTTGAATAAAATTACATTTTACAATTTTAGTTGCAGCTAATAACAGATATTTTGTGTACTCCAAAACGATTAACGGCGGATTAATGAAATTCTTAATTAGTTCTAAATTAGTTAAATTGTGCTTAAATTAATTATAATATTTATGTTACGGGAAAACTAGGACATTTTCATACCTTCTTTTCCCTACTTTTTATGGGAGTAGTGTGGAAGTGTTTGGCAAAATAAGCTTTATTCTAAATTATTTGATAAATTTGTTTTGAGATACGTATATTCAATGGTGGGATGATGTAGGTACAGGTGAGTCCCCAAGAAATAACAATTTTAGTGCATAACATTACTCTTGTAACAATATAATAATGATGAAAATTTTAGATTATATGTTCACCTCTTCCCTTTAAAAACTGTCTAGGGACCTGGGACGTCCATGTATAGGTATTTTTAATATTATATAGGCAATAACATATTTTATTATAAACAATTGTATTTACTTAAATCTTAAATATGTAAACAATTTCAATGACTGTTACACAAAAATTTTCCCAACAAATAATGGCCCATTTAAAAATAAATAAGAATTTAATAGAATTTACAGACGCTTAACTAACTTATTGTGATTTGTTACATATTATAAAATATTATGGTACATGAAAAATAATTCAATTGTATTGACTAATGTTAAAATGTCTATAAAAACCGTGAAAATGAAATAATATTGTGAATTAAAAATAAATATTTTCCAGCTTTAACTACTAAAATTGTTGGTTGCACACATTGTTTATTCACTATGCCTTTATTATGAAGCCTTATTTCATCCTTTGCCTGTAACATATATTATATTCACACTAGTGTAGGTTAGTTAGATAAAGCCTTAAAAGTATTTATTTAAATAGTCTAACTTAATTTCTCAAAACCTTTTATTTACCATTTAATTCTTAAACAAGTGTATCAAATAGTTTAATCATAAATACTTTTTATTTAATGATAATTACTTTACATATTAATTTAAGGAAAATGCTGCCATTTGTGATGAAATATCGCAAAATCAAGAAAAATTATTAATTGTCCGTGAAGAATGCAAGTTTTTAACCAAAAAGTTAAAGATATTTGAACCTCAAATAGGTAATTAAATCTTAATTGTGTTAACCATTTTATAAGTACAAATATGTTCACTCAAAATCATTGAATTCATTAGCATATTTACACTTTGACCACATAAACCCAGTAATTTAGTAGATACAATGTTTAGTTAAATTAAAATGTTACCTCATCTAAAAATGGATGTTGTAGTAATGTCTAGGAACAAAAACCTCTGAAGTCCGGCCCTGATCAAATTTATCATTAAACAACTTCGAAACTCTAATTGGTTTGTTGAATATGTAATGTTAAAACATTTAAAAAATGTATAAGTGATTAGTGTTTGTTCTGTTGTGATTGTTATAAATTAAACCTACATTTAAAAAATAACATAGATTTCAATTCAAGAAATCAGTGTTGATGCGTTATCTGATAATATTCATTTAAATGAAAATTTTAGTAAATGTATCTTCACTTTTTAACTTTATAAGTTACTGTTATGTTTTTATTAACTTGACTTAATTTTATACATATCAACTAAATAAAAAACTATTTTAATACGTTTATGAAATAGTATTTCACACATTTTTAAAGATATATTTTCATTAGTAAATACATGTATTAAATTTTCCTATCATATAAAATAAAGTTAATTATTTTTTTTCTATTTTCTAATTCAAACAAATTCATCACCTGAAATCGGATTATGGTATTTAATAAACAAAATCATGTATAAATGAATGTGTGGTTCCTTTTGATTGTCTTTAGTATTAAGTATTAAGACATAACAGAATTAGGTAGTCATATAAATTATAAAGTAACAATCTTACACCAATAATATTTTTTTCAGATATTCCTATATACACAGCCACTGTAAAAAAAGCAACTCCAAGAAAAAAAGCAACTACTAATGGTGTGTATTTTTTAATCTATTAATATTAAAAATATTTATATTTGATTCTATATGATGTAAATAACATTCAGTTTAATACTTAAATCTGTATCGTATGAAGATTTTTCACTATCATACAAATGTTTAAAAATTAAAAATAAATGTGATGACTCACAGTGTATCTTGGCCTTAATTCAGGAAGAATATTAGTCCTTTCATGTTATTTTTTTATATTATTTGATTATAATCTATTAACTTGTAGTTTGTATCAATTCAAAAATTAAAAATTTTTACAAAAGGTTATCAATGTTTATTTATAGGTGTAACACCTAAGCCAAGGCGTCCTGCTACTAAACATAAAAAGAATATTATAGAAGTCCAAGAACCAATAACTAGTGGAAATGTTACCATTTTCAGTTTTGGAGAAGTGAGTTTAGCATATAATTTTCCGAATAAATTAATCCCAACTTTCCTTATATTACTTTGACTATACTCTGTTTAAGTTAAGAAACATAGTCGGCAGCCGACAATAATAGATGTCAAGTAAGATAATTGACTGGGTGAGGGTGACAAAGGAGTGTGGCCTGACTACTGCACAACAAAAACTGGTCGCCGCCGACTATGTTTCTTAACTTGAATAGAATATACATACCAACACTAAAATATAATTTTATTATTTTTATATTAAATTTTTTTTCATAATAATTATGTTATATATCTATTAAAAATGTATTAATTATTTCAGATTGTATATGATACACCGTTTTATTATTCAGACTGTGCAATCTATCCAGCTGGATTCTATGCAACAAGAACTTATGCTCATTTCAGAAATATATTTTCTAAATGCACTTACCACTGCAAAGTTATAAAAGCTGGTTCATCTCCAAGGTTGATACACATTTTTTTTATATCCTAATGTAATATTTTGTTAAATTGTGAGTATTTTATTTTTTAAATTTAGATTTGAGATCATGGATCATGATAAACATTTCAAAGTGACTGGTTTGAGTACTGATGAATGTCATAGTCATCTTATATCATTAATTAATAAATTGCTAGGCGCAGATGACTTAATACCTGCAAATAGAAATGGTGATAGATTTTTTGGATTGACCTTACCTCCAGTCCGCATGAAACTACAAGAAGCACCAGAATCTAAATTTTGCACGGGTTACGTTCCATTAGAATTGCAGGTAATTAATTTATATTTTACCATGCCAATAAACTCTATATTTGATTGAATTTTCAAAGGAAAAAATTAGAAACCGTGTATGCTTTTTTTTTCTTATCTGTAAGCAGTAATTATTTAATTTGTTTTATGTTATTTTTCATATCATATTTTTATTTTTAATTAACTACAGTATAACCTTGAAAATATAACAGACATGATAAAGAATTAAACTATCTACATTCTACGGGGTTCGGTAAACCTGTAATTTAAATAGTTAACATATTATGTACCACTTTCAAAAATATTCAACCAGAGTTATATTATGTTGAAAGCAAAGCTTTACTCTAAGAGAAAACAACCAATACATTATCTATTATTATTATATAGATTTATAGTAATTGGTGTCCACTCTACCTTATTATTATCACAATATATTTATTTTAATTAATCCTATAGTTTAAATTATTGAACTTTTTATGTATAAAACAATATTTCGTATTTTTCAGTCAGATTGTCGTGAAGCAGAGTTAAAGGCTGAAAGTGATCCTGCTGTAAGTTTTGAAGGTCTTCATAATACATTGAACAGATTTCGATCGAGGCATTAGGGAGTGTTATAATAATACCAGTTTTATACTTAAGTGTGTAATAAAATATGGCGAGTAAATATAATTTTATGAAACAGATGTATGCAATTATAACAAAAAATAAATAAATCCATAATTTTTGTATGTTCTGTATTTCCAAAAATATTTTTTATTGCCAACCATTAATAATGAATATAGTTGACTCAGTTCTATCAATTGATATGATACTCTGCATATACTTTTATTTATTTTGTATATTGGTTTATTAACAATAATCTCCTTTTGTTTTACCTATTTTAAAAGATCTAAGTTAAATTTTCCTATTTGGGAAGGTTTGCACCATTATTTTTTTATTGTGATGTATTGACTTGCTCCATTCTATTTACAAACTCACATGGCCTATGCGTAAAAGTTAATATATTATAAATTATGTGAATCATAATGCTAATAAAACTGTAAAGGTAATACTAATATCAAACCAGGCTTATACTATTGGATAGAAAATATATATTACGTCCATTGCACGTGGGAAAAATCAGCTGTACCATTATAACAACAATTATTTAAATTTTAAATTTGGGGTCTAAGCGATAAAAATGAATATATTCAAAAATATGAATGCACATGAAGGACATATAAACAGAAAAATAGTATACTAAAAAAAAATGCCTTATTCTTACTGCAAAAAAGTATTCCTTATCTAGAAAAAAAAAATGATATAAATCACGAAAAAAATTGTTTTTCGGCTCTCCTGAAAATAATGTATTATATCGCTTAGAACCTTTTGCCGTGTCACCATTGATATATTATTCATCTAATGTATGTAGTAGCAGTGATTATAAATTATTTATACAAGTATTTATAATTAATGGTAGTACCTATACAACATGCATAACAAATTATTAAAAATAACTATCTAAAAAGCTTGAATATGAAGTTTAAATTTACCATTTGATTTTGTTTGTTTTAAGACAGACATTTTGTAATTTGTAACCTATTGTTAAGTTAATTTGATGTATAGTACTTATAATGTATTTGCAAGTATTATGTACATAAACATAATATATATTTATTTCTTTATAGTTACACTAATAGAAAAGAAAATTCATTCATTCTAATATTAAATATATATAATTCTTCAACCCCATGCATATGAATAAAATACATTTATTTTTTTACTGAGATAAAAAAAGTGGCCTAAAGCAACAAGGCCCATCAATATGTGATAACATAATAAAAGGACTAAAGTCCCAATCTACTTAAGGTATTTCTGGATTATACCCTGCACTAATCAGTGCTAGAAACATAGATGTGGACCATACGGCATACCACATACACTATTTTACATTTATGAATAAAAGTTTCTATCCAGACGCATGACCTCATTACAACTACATAAGTTTCTATTACATCCCTGTTGTGTCTGCCCTTCCTTTAGTTACCAGCACATAGTTACGATTGTATTAAGATGTTATAACCACTGTTCTGTTCAAAGTAAAGTCATACTAGCTAGTATTAATAAATATCAAAATATGGGTATTTAATAAATATTCATAGTAGCCAATTTTAAAAATAAGTCCCAAAATATAAGAGTTACCGAATAATTATTTTTAAACTTTATAATACCTATGGAATTATAGTTTATTATGTTGTAGTAAAATACGTTTGGAAACCAGGCATTTAGCGTATCGCGGAGTAACATAACTGTACCCTGGCTTTGTGTGTACGTTTGTATATTTTTATACGGATTGTAGCAGGAAGACACAACAAATAAAATAACTTTTGTTCTAAATTTCTTATCAATACTTAAACATTTTGTCTTATATTCATCATTTATAGACTCTACTAGTACAGAATAAAATTTTTAATTTTTTTATGCTCCTTAATATTTTTTGGGGGATTATATAATATTGATTAAAACACAAAAAAAAATTTAATTTTTTAATTTTATTGTATCCTCAATATTTTAATTAATTAATATTTTAAAATGCAATCATAATTATTATTCTAATTATATACCTAATATTATTGTACAATGCTATATAAAATAAATAAATAACTTATTGATTATTATTATATTATTAATACCTATTAAGATTAGATACCTTGCAATTTAATCATTGCCTATTTATTTTACACGATAAAGATAACTCACATGCATTTATATGCCTTGCAAAACTGCGCACAAGTGAATTGATTATCCATCAATATTATATATATATTTATTATTATTTAAATTGTTTTAAGATATTCATAATATAATAAAATTATAATTTATCAATAAACTATTTTTTTATTTGTCCATGAATATTATATAATTATTAGCAATAGTACATAAATACAAAATATTTTGTTTGTATTAACAATTTAATTTGCCCTGCCGGACCAAATTGCCTGGTATTCCACATGCACCGTAGCTTATGTATTATCTATATAATATACTTAATACAACACTTGCTCGATAAATGGTTTTTTTTTTAAATTAAATTTTAGTTTATTTATTACCATTAAATTGAGAGCATAACACAACAATTTAAAAAAATGCCCTGATTAAATTTTGGTACTCCCATTAAAAAATTTGAATGGCACCAACTAGTTACACAGCAATTCCCACGTAAAGTCTCTGACTACGCCACATTGCTGTAGGTTATATGTAATTGGTATTGTATATTATTATTGTACATTATCTAAGTCATAACTTATATGAATTTTGTCTTGGATATTAAGTAATTTATCTTATATTGAATGGGAAGTTATTAAATAATAATTACTTAAATAATGTAGTTTCAAAATTGTTTGTTGCAGGAGTGTAGCAATAAAGCAGTAGCTTCAGTAATCTAAGATTCTGTGAGTGCAGATGTTAGATTTACTTGGGTTAAGGAGCTTGTATAAAATTAAAATAATAATTATAAAATATAAGTGGTGTTCCTGGTTAGGACTTAGCCTTGGTTATCTTCAGGAAAAATGACCACAGACTTAAAGTCTATAGATTTAATAAATTATGATTTATTGTTGTGAAACACAGTTTCAAAGTAATTTAACTCATGCTTTTTAATAATTATATTTTATATTATGAGTTTTGTGAATAATTATGAAGTATACATAATAAATGGCTTTGGCCTACAGGCTTACATCAAACCCGCAGTTTCATTCATAAGGAAAGCATTGACCACAGAAATAATGTCATCTTCTTGAGCTCAAATGTTTTTTCTTGAATGCAAATTAAAGAAATATCTACAATTTTATTGTATGGATGTGTACCTCATTGATAAAATTAAAATATTAATTATTACTTAACTTATGGCCCTTGCTGCCTAATTGTATTTCCAGACCAATAATTATGTCTATGGTGAGTAGTATATTAATAGTATATTTTACTAGGTATTTACTGTACTTATAATTATTATCTTTAATAATAGTGAGTACAACTGTGGTACAGTGACAACAATACAACATTGTTAGAAAGATATGGCCAATGCCTGTGAATATTATGATTGGACTTAGTCTTAAAGTTAGCCAATTAGTATATGTTAATTTCTAACTTTCCTAAAATCCAAAAATGTTCAATATGTTGTCGTTTATGTTATAATGTTTTTCCTGTTCCCTCTACTCTTTCGCGCTGATAATTGTATTACATCGGTATAATCATGAAGAAATTAACATTTAATAGTAGGTACCTTCGCGTAAGATCTATGAGTACGATGGACTAAGTTGTATGCTAAATTAAATGTTAAATGCTAATTTAGTAATTTATTGTGTGCCATAGGGCATAGACTAATGTATGCTATGGCTATCTTTTTCTAAAAATGTGATAACATTATAATGAGATGATAAAATATATTATAAACGGCGGGATAGATAAGTGATAACTGATGAGTAAAGAGTATTCTTATCAATCTCGATTTTATAAGTTTATAACCGTCGCCCGACCATTGACAAACTTCCTGCTCCGGGCGTCCGGAGATCGTGTTTTATTTTTCTAGTTTTATTTTTTCTGCCATTTTTAGTTTACAGAAAATGTTTAAAATAATAACTGTTTTATACAAATAATTATAGATAAAAATAATAAGTTATGAAATACATTTTATTAACGACAAAAATATTCTGAAACAGAATTATGGCAAATCAACTTCAAGGATTGGATTCCATGAATAAAAAGATTATTTTACAAATAAATTCAGGTTAGAAGATTTTGGAAATGTAGTCCTCTGTTAGTTTTGGCCACTCTACAGTAATTTCTACTTAGGACTGGCTATATCTTTCACATATTATGGTGGACGGAAATAATGTGTAATGTAGCACTCCGTACATTGTTCAGTAACAACTAAATATAACTATTTTCAAGAGTTTTGTTCTTTACATTTTTCCAATCTGTCATATTGATTTTCCGTTTTTGTCCATTACTTAGACTGTTAACATCACTACTAGATAGTGTGCGAGTGAAAAAAAAATTTTGGTTATTAAGGAAACATAACTACTCAATATTAATATTGACAATTGACATGACTTAAATTCATAAAAAAAAACTGGCAACCTCTCAATCATTTTATAGATCTTGCTCAAATTCAAGTAAAAAAAGCTTAAGTACAAATGAAATAAAATGCAACTAAAAACTATGAAGCTCCGTCAAAGATTTTTATGTTAAGGAGTTTTAAAACTCTCCGTTGATGGGAAAAAATACTTCTATACGAATTGTCATATCAAAAAATATTTAGTTGAGTGATAAAAGTGACATATTCTCCTTTCAAACCTTTGTAAAAACTAATATTACTAGGCAAATAAACAATAACTAGGTAGTGGCCCAGTCTCTGATACGTTTTGTTCATACTACCCACATACGTCTATTAAAGCATTGACAATTTCAAATACAACTGGGCTTATCAATTCAATTACAAACCTATAATTTTTAAAACTTAAACTGGGTACTATCTATCTATAACATAATCAAAAAAAAATTAAAGCCAATGTCAAAAATTGCATCGAATTAAAAAAATATGATTTTTTTTTTTAAAGTACTAGTCATTTTTTACTTTTGACCTCACAAAGTAACAACTTGATCTAATTATATACTTACAGTAAAATCTCCTTTAACAGAATCGTTTGGTACCAACTGAATATTCATTATAAAGGAGTTTTAGTAAAATACACAAGATATAGGTTATACGGGACTGTTCTTATTTCTGTTATAAGAAGATGTGTGTCTTAGATGGAGAAAGGGGTTTTTACTGTACATGTATAATATATTGAACACACAACAGTAAAAAACACAATTTATGATACCTAATAATCCTCATAAGCCATAACATAGGAAAAATTTTGATATCATGGTAGTCACAATAAACCTAATGAGTGATGTGTAAAAATAAGTATTAAATTAATTAATTAAACTAATGTATTAGCATCTCATAGAAATTAAAATAGCCATACTTACTCAGAAGTCAGAAGTAACTCAAGTTGTCAGTTAACCACTAAATTTAATATAATATTTAATTTGTTAGAATTCTCTATTTATTATGCATTTCTTGAAATTTGGAACAGAATTAAATAATTACTTTGGGATATCACAAAATAAATAAATAAAATATATTTTCTCTACATAATTAATGAAAAAAAATAGTTCGAAGAGAAAAGTTTTTCATTTTTAATTGAATTTATTGAATTCTTAATAATGAATATAATTATTACATTTTATATTCTTAACATACCCATTTTAAAATTATTAATATATATATATATATATTTTAGCCTATGGATTTGGTTTGGTCAAAGGATCTATTGTAGTTTATGCAACATTGAAGGACCAAACATTACAAACAGCCATAATTCCGGTCAATAAAAATGAATTGAAATTTACTTCAGATATTATATGGTACATGGATAATGCTACATTAAAAAAGTAATAACTAAAAATTGTAATTACTTCTATAAAATATTTCGTATTTTCTTGGAATTGTTTATTAATATTATTTTATTTTGTCTAAGATTAAAAATGTCTAATGCATCTATAAGAGTTGAGTGCTTTCGTATTCCAACAGACAAATCTAGTTCAAATGAAAAGCTTGGTTACCTTTTATTAAAAGTGAAAGGTGCGCAAACTTTTAATCCAACATCCAATGATCGGGTAAGTAATACTGATTTCTAGTATCCATGCATTAGCATATACTACTTAATAATGTATTGTTCATTAAATATCAAGAGATTAAAATTAAATTTTAAATTTCATAATTTTAGATCGAAAATGTGTCATACAAATTAATAGGATCAAAAAACTGTAGTTATGATCTTAATTTATCATTACGAATTGAAGATTTAAATGATAAAACAATTGGAAAATCACCTGAAAAAATTAAATACTCAAAATTGACAAATACTAAGAATAAAAATGATGAAACTGGTTTGAAAAAAAGTAAAGTATTACATTATAATTATGTATTTAACTACTTATTAGATATTTACACTAATGTTTAAAATGTATTTTAATTTTATTACTTTTTATGTAATATTTCTTGGTCAATATTTGGTGTAATTTATTGTTAATAGCATAATAAAATAACAATTAAATTAAAAATAAAATGTTATCAATATTACTGCTGCTATAACCATCTAGTCTTAAAATATTATTACAAGTTTAATGTCTCTGCAAACGTGTAATTTTTAAGGAGTTTGTTTTTTGAGGCTATTCTTTCGTTTCTTTTGCGGTCACAGCTTGTCTTTATGTGTAAAGTAAATGATCATTATTCATTAGTATGTGTATACTGTGGTATTAGGACGTTTCCTCCCCCTCCCAAAGATTTTAGCAGTACTGGACGTTTTCCGCCCTGGATATTGTTTAATATTTAGATAATTGAATTTTGTATTGGCAATAGCACGATTTATGGTAGTATTGTTGCCCAACAAGCTATGATAAGACGGTATACGATTTAAATCTTGAGCCCGGTACTATCTCTTCTAGTAGACTATTTTAACATTTTTGTTACTACTTTATAATATGTATATAACATACTAATAAGTAATATTATTATCAATTATCATCATTTAGAAATTTTAATATAACTAATTAATTAATAATAATAACTATTACTTATAATATAACATGATTATTATATATTTATATATGGTTTATTTATATTTAACATAACAATTTTTATTAATTTTCATTTAACCGATATGAGCACTATATGCAAAAACAGTCACAGATCAAGTGACTTTTTGATTCAAATTGTATGCCGTGTGATAACATTTTTCTAATAGGTCGTTGGCTAACTATACTATCTTAAATTGTGTGCAATTATAACGTTCTATTGAACTATATAAATATATATTATTTAACTATTTATTTATTTATTTATTTAATTATATTATTAATGAAATCGTTTACAAATGCATTCATTTGAATTACATATTATTGTTTAATGTTATTACTTTTAATTTTATGTCCAAGGGGGGGATGTCCTAGATTAGTATAGTGTATATTCTGCTGCCATCCCTGGCCTCATACATATTATTACACATGTCCATATAGGTACAAGTAATATAGTCATTAGATCAAAATATTCAAAACCAATTTTTGTAGGTCAAATAATTATACGCCTGACAAAAAATGAAGTACTTCCATAAGTTTAATTTAGAAATGTAAGGATATTCGAATGCATAAACAAAGTACTTTGCATTGATCTGAGTACTTTTTCAAGTTAAGCAAATTCTTGACAGGAAAAACATTTTTAATTTAATTACTAAAAAATATATGCTTGGACCGATATAAAGTAAACTTCTTTAAAAAATCAAAAGCTTGGTCGCTTGGTTGTTTTGATTAAAAGTGTTTACGGTTTGCAAGGTCTTTAATCTAAATTATATCTAATTTATCACAATATCTACAACACATATTATATAGAACATACAAATATACTAAGTTAATTTGTTCAGAGTTAAAAGGATTTAGGTATAATAATGCTATTATTGCTTTTATATGATCATCATGCACATAACAATATTTTTATTTCAGTAAAAGGCAATAACAAACATTTTGAAGAAACATTTGAAGTAGATTTACCAAATTCTGATGTTAATAACATTATGTTAGAACAAATTGATGTTTCACCAGAAAGACATGAACACCAGTGAGTTTTGATAAATCTAATCAGGATTTTATTTTATTTAAATTATATTGTATATGTAAAGCATGTGGGTACATCTAAATTATATTTTGTTTTAGAAATGAATTACATTTTGATGTTCAACAAACAAAAATTGAAGAATTAGAAGATTGGAAAGACAAACAAATGATATTGTTTAATGAAAAGGTTCCTTTTTATTTATATTATATATTATATTTAAATTACATTGTATTTTTATTATACTTACACAGATGAAAACGAAAGAACAACAACTGTTAAAAGAATTTAACGATAAATGGTTGAATGATAGAAAACACATTGAAGAGGAACTTACCTATGCTATGTCAAAATGTAAAGCATTAGCTAAGGATTTGGACGAAATGTCTGATAAATTAAAAGAAAGAGATGCAATTGTAACAGCTAAAGAACTAGAAGTATGATAATTGATAATCTATTTTGAATTATTTTTACTATTGAAATTTTGTAGTTAGCCTGTCAAAAAAATAGTATGGATAATAAATATATTGAACTTATATCTTGCAACGGACAAACAAATAACGAGCTTAGTAAAAATATTTTTGAATTGGAAAAAAAATTACATGGATTAGAAAAACTTAATATTTTACTAAAAAAAGAAAATGAAAAACTGAAGTATAATAGCAATTGTGGTTCGCATGTACAAGAATTAGAAAAAAAAATTGTATGTGATTTAAATTTAAATATATTTTATGTGTACATATGAATAATAAAAAACTGTCATGTTTAGTCAAATTTGGAGAGTAAACTTGAAGATTCCAATAAGTCTTGTATGTTCTTCAAAGAGAGGTGGATAACATCTGTGAGAAAAATAAATCAAATGTATACCAAATTTTATGGAACTAAAACTGATGATCATTTACTTAATAATAAACAAAAGTAAATAATTATATTTTATTATTTAATATTTGAAAAAATTTTTTTTGATATTTCAAAGGTAAAAATAACTCAATATAAACTGATAACTTTTAAATTATCTTATTTAAGTTTTAACATCTGTAATAAAGAAACTTTATCTTATTACTTTT